>PVJX010017994.1:24221-37437 GCA_004027295.1 Dolichotis patagonum
ACAGTGAGACTGTTAACAGTTCTGCTCCACGATCTGACAAAAACAGCAATATGGTCATCCATCTTACCCACTCAAATAT
The DNA here is from genome assembly GCA_004027295.1 of Dolichotis patagonum. Taxonomy (NCBI): domain Eukaryota; kingdom Metazoa; phylum Chordata; class Mammalia; order Rodentia; family Caviidae; genus Dolichotis; species Dolichotis patagonum. The sequence continues at coordinate 24,301 of PVJX010017994.1, forward strand.
ACATGCAATTATATCAAAAGGGTAAAATTAAACACAACAAAACAGAGCAAAGTGGATCACAAGAAAGCAATGTAAGAGACAAAAATTTCAAAACTAGACAATCAGAGATATTCACTCTCTGTCATATTGACTCTTGTTTTCTTCCAAATAGTTGTCCAGATTGTCACATACAGGGAATTCACATGAAACAACCTAGTATGGAATTGATCTGAGCAGGACGAGGAGGGCATTTCAAGTCTTGAAGACCAGACATTAGGGAAGCCATGAATGGCTGTCATAATGTCTCTCATTCTCCTCAAAACAGCTGTCCATACTTTCATGTGTGTTGAACTTAAACAAGGCAAAGCAAGCTAAAATCACTTTGAACAAAAAGTGATAGTTTTGCTGGACTTCACATCATGACATTATGGAATCAGCACTGGGTATTGTAGTGTCTCTTTTTCTTCAAAGTAGTTGTTCATTTCAGCATGTGTTATATAGTTGGTTCGCGTAACCTGTTTATAAGCTCTACACATGTGTGAGTCTCTACATGTATATCTATCATTTCTGTATTAGCAGGAAAAACAAAACAAAGCAAGATAAAACAATTCCTAGAACAGCATGAGGCAGAAAAGTCGCATAAAACCACAATACAAGGTGATCTACAATGGTTACCATGGTGTCTCAGCAGTATATAACAACATTAATAAAAACAAAGCATTAAAGACATTATAAGACTTCAAAAGCAAGTAATAATGAAACCAGAGTGGGTATCTTAGTGAATCTTGTCATCTTCAATGTAGTTGCCTATACTTTTAGACTTGATGCTATCAATCATAACAGATTTAAATAAAATCAGTCAATACAAGATAGCAATCTAACAAACCAGGTTCAAATAAGATCAGTCATAATAAGACAGTATAAGTAATAAAGGGCTTCAGATTAAGTTGATAGGAAAATTAGTTATGATTACCATAATATGTCTTCTTATTTTTGGGATAGCTGACCATGTCCTCAAGTCTAGTGTAAGTAGACAAACTGGAACAGCACATAATCCATGCAAGCAGAGTGGTGAGAATAATGTAAATTTTAAATCTTGTTACTCAGTTAACAATATCCTCTGCCTTCCTTTTTTAGACAATTCTTCCCCTTTCACTCCCCTGGGGTGCACTGCTTGTTTTGGGTCCCACTGCCTCTCTATACAGAGCAGCTCAATGGACCCTATCTCCTCTACTCTGCCTGTGTTTCTCTCTGTTAGTATATCAAGGCCCTCTATATAAGAGATTATAGCCAATCTTCTCTGCCTCCTTTCTGCTATTCTATTTTTCTGCCATTGATAGTCTATTTTTCTCTTCCACTCCACTGTCTGCCTCATTCACTGAGGCCTCTCTGCCACTGTTTCTGAAATGCTCGTATTCTTGTTCTCTGTCCCTAGAATGTCCTTCAGTATTTTTTGTAGGGTTGGACTGGTGGTCACAAATTTTCCTAGCTCCTCTTTGTCATGGAAGCATCTTGTTTCTCCATTAATTTCTAGAGAGAGTTTTGCAGGATACACCAATCTGGGCTGGAGATTGTTCTCCTTCAGCACTTGAAGTACTTCACTCTAAGCTCTTCTTGACCTGTTCTGTTTCGAGAAGTCTGCCGTGATTTTGATGGGTTTTCCTTTATAGGTGATCTGTTTCTTTTCTCTGATGCCTTTTAATATTCTGTTCTTATACTGAATTTCTGGGATCTTGATTATTATGTGTCTGGGTGTAGCTCTGTTTGGGTTGTAGGTGGCTGGAGTTCTGTATGCTTCATACCTCTGTATATCATTTCTTTTTTCTATGCTTGGGAAATTATCCTTAATAATTTCTCTGAATAGCCTTTGTAATTCCTCTGTTTTGATTCCTGCTTCTTCATTCACATACTTTATTCTTAAGTTATAGGTCCTCTTGTCGTCTTCAAGTCTTTGTATCTTTACTGCCTGCTCCCTTGTTATTTTTAAGAGATCTTCCCTTTCATGACCTCACATTGCAAGCCTGTGTTCAATTTTTGATAGTCTATCTTTGGTTTCTTTCAAGCAGTTTTGCCAGCTTTCTATGGAGTCTTTAATTTCCTGATAATCTCTTTGAATCTGCTTCGTGAATTCTAGGTTTCTTCTGAATTCTTCATTAAATTTTTCTCTCCTTTTGTGTTCCTCCATTCTTCTGTCTGTGTCTTCTTGAGAGGTGCCTAGCCCTTCTTTTATTAATCTACTTATCTCTTGTTTAATTTGAATTACTATTTCAGTTTTGGTCCCACTTATGAGGTCCTGAAGATATCTCTTTATGTCCGCTAACACTGTGTTTGATGTTGTATTTTTGCTGCCCTCAATCTCTTTCGTATTTACCTTTCCTGGATCAATGTTCTCAGGGTTGGGGGCTGGGGTTTTTTTCTTATTTGTCCCTTTGGTCATGTTTTTAGTTCCTTCCATACAAGTGTACAGTGTAATTCCCAGGCTCTTTTCTTGTTAGTTAAGGCTCCTCTAGAGGGTGCAGGTTAGGAGGTTTAGCCCTCTTCAATAGGTTATCAGAGATTAGAGTTCACCCACGGGCAATGTGCATTGGCTCCTCCCCTCTGGGCCAGTCAACCTTTGTAGGCCTTCACTGTGTCAGTGTGCACTGATCTCAGGGAATTAATTTGTAGTGACTCACTGGGTCCCCACCATGGGTGCGACCTAGTCCAAGCAGATTCCACCAATCCCCTCGGCGAGGGGAGCAACCAGCTGAAGCCACTTCCTTATGGAGTTAGGGCTGTCCTGCCCAAATCCAACATGTCTTCCAGTCGGTTTCCCCTTTCACGTGGGAGAGTGTTATTCCCATCACTCACCGCGTGTTGATGCCAGTCCCCGAGAACTGCTGGGCTCCTCAACCTCCGAATTCAGCATGGCTGCGGTGGGAATTCACGGTGCCTCTGGGTGGGTCGCATGCAGGGCCGGTCCGGGTGAGTGGCACGCAAGGCTGTTCAAGCCATTCGCTTCGGCGCGGATCACTTATTCAGGTCGGGCAGGAATTCAGGTGGCTCGAGGAGGGCGCCGTGCTCGCTGATCTTCGCTTCATTAATAGTAGGCCCAGGACCTCATATTTGAGCAGTTTTTTGCACTTTAGTTTCTTCCTGGGTTGTGAGAATGCATTTCTCTCTGTTTGGGTCTCTCTAGGGTGTTTTATTCTGGCATTTGAGCTGTCTTTCTCAGAGAGGGTCCCTCTCCTGCTACCTACCGGTCTGCCATCTTTTTTTTCTCCTCCTATTTTACTACTTTCAAATTAATAAAAAAAAATTAAGAAAAACATTCTCTCTATGCTAGAAAGAAAGACAGTGTTTTTATCTTTAAGGGTAAAGAGTGGAGGTAGGAAATACTCTACAGACCTTGTTAGAGTAATTTTAAGTCTCTTTCATATAATTTATTATATTTTTGCAGTTTATTATTCTTTGTCCAATTTAGTGCTTGAGTAACTGCTTCTTTGGTTCTTCCTTTCTTTAAGAGGGACCCTGTGTTTGTAACACGTGCATTGTGCTTTCCTCTTGTTATTGTCTCTATGTCAGTTTAATTCTTGAACCCATCAGAGACCTTAAGAAGATGGAGATGGAATTTTTCCACCCCCATGTTTTTTATTTTGTAGGGTGGACGTGATTTAAACCAAGTCATTTCCTGTCATCAGTCTGACATCACAATTTAAATGGCTACCCTGAGGTGCCTTCTTGTTTATTGTTATGGTCTCACCACAGGCCTTGGGCTTCTTGGTGACCAGAGGCTTCACTGTGGAAGATTCATAGTCTATAGATTCATTTTGTTTTGAAACAGAAAAAAATGATGAGAATTTCAAGACAAAATAATAGGAGATTAACAATGATTAATATAGTGTGTATTGTTATATTCAAAGTAGTTACTCAGATTACAAGATATCAGTGTGAAAAAATGATCAAACAATGAAAACACAGACTTTTTTCTGATGATCAGGGATTTATTTTAATATTCTTTCCCAAATACAGTTTAACTCAACATCAGAAAAGAATGATGATTTGGTTGTTTTGCTTATCAAAATGAATTGGAGAAATTTTGAAAATATTAAGAGTTATCTGAATTCAAGTTCATCAAAGGCAGGTGCATATATTAGGTATTTTAATCATGGTGTCATTCTAAAACATTGGAATGATCACTATCACCAAAACTAACATGTTCAAATCAGAAACATTTTATTTTAAATATTTCTCTTTAGCAATGAAGTGTTTATTTTATAAAAACTTTTATTTAAAATTTTAAAATAATTTTAACATATGAGAGGTACATTTTATTAACAAAATAAGTTAGCCAGTAAACTAAAAAAAAGAATTAAATAGACAATTTAGACTTGACTATTCCTGTCATGTTTAAAGACTCAAAAATCAAGATGAAAAGTTCTGTTCTCTCACACATAAAATATTTAGGACAAATGAGTAAAATCTCAAAAGGAAATATTTATTTTCTAAGTACAGAAGCAGTTACCAGTATTGTAAGATATATTATCACTTCAATAGGAACTGGTGTGCTAAGTGCTCTACTATAAGTCATTGGAAAAAACAATAAGCCATTGGGGGAGATATTCTTTAAATACTCATCAGACTCCTGAAATTCACTGTGGTTAGTATTGCTGAGCTATATTTTTAATAATCCTGAGTCACTTGTGGTGTGTCGCCAAGGGAGAATTCATTGGTATCACACTGATTAAGGATGAAAGTTTGGAGACATCAGCAAAGGCCAGATTATACAACAAGGAGACAGAAGTCTCTGTAGCCTGACGGGCTCGATAACCGGACATGTGAAATGTGCGTGTACCAACTTCCCAAGATGAATATATTTATTATGTATTACAAACATGCATGAACATCTTTTTTAAAAGGCAGGGGGAAGAAATGAGAGATGATTGTTTTGGCTGGGAGTTGGAAGTTAGGTTTGAGCCTGGGAAACACGATTTAAGGAAGAGGATGAGTAAGCTGTTGGCAAAGTTTCAGACAGAGGAGTCTCTGATGTATGCTCCACCAGAAATGACTGGGGCTCTAGGCAGGCAGTGGGGGTGTTGGATGGTCCAGAAGCAGCTTCAGGCACTTGGGTGTAAGAACACTGGGGTACAGCAACTGGGAATCTAGACTTTGGGAAAACCAGGCCTACAGGAAAAGGATGTCATTACTGAAAGGAATGTGCTAGGATCTGAGTAGGCAAGAATTAAGCTATCAAGGACTTTGGTCCTGTTTGGGAACATCACATTGCTCTAGGATGTAAGGAGAAGGGCCAGCTCTAGGGAATACAGTCAGTCTGGAACTATTATAGGATTCCTATGCTATGAGGGTGCCAGGTTATTTCTTACTTTGACTGGCTAAAAATAACATCACTGATACAAATAATAGCATCTTAAACTTATCTAGGTCCTTCTGTATTCTAAGCATTGTTTTAAGTGCTTCATATGTATTAGTTCATTGTAGTCTATAAAGCAAGCTTATGAGGTGGTGTTATGGCTTGTGTCTCAATGTCTCCCCAAAGCCTCATGCAGACATAGTTGTGGCTTTTTCAGAGGTGGCTGGATCTAGTGTGTGTGATTGGTGCAGTGGGTGCTGGGCTTAAGGATAGGTGATTACTAAATCAGTCCACTTTATTGGCACTACCTTAATGGAGGAGCTTGCAAAAAAAAATAAGGGACAGAAAGAGGGTTGTCTTCCCCCTTCCTTGCTTTCTTTTACTGTCTTTTGTTTGCCATGAACTGGTTCTGTTTTGTGTTTCCCCTTTGTCAAACCACCCTGCCTTGGAACCAACTGATTATGGTCTAAAACCTCTACACACTATGAACTAAATAAACCTTTCCCTCTTTAACTTTGGGTGTCCAGTATTTTGTCTCAGCAATGAGAGAAAAGTAACCAAGACAGGTACATTCTATCTTTATCTACATTTTATAGAAAATGAAAACAAGAGTAAGTAACTTGTGTACAGCCATATAACTGGTAGCTACTAAGTGGTAGTTCAGGTTCTAACCTGGCTGACTCTGTGTGTGTTACTTTATGATTTATGATGCTAGTGTTTACCATAGCACTGATAACCACTGTCCCAGGTTGGTATTCATGGGTTGCTGACTCTGCGATGGGGATTGGTATGTAAGGTGCTTGTTAGGGAGTGTTCTTGAGAGCAGGATTAGGTAGAAAGAAGTCAACCCATGGCTTGAGAGAATTTTTTGTCTGAAATGACTAGGGATGACTCTGGAAAAACATGATTTTAAGCAAGGTGGCTGTCTATAGTGAAACATTCCTGATGACACCATTTTTTGGAACTGAGGAGATTGTTCAATGGGAATCTGATCAGGACAGTACATTATGGTTTCAATTACAAGTTCAGTATTTTTTCTAAAAAAAATCTGGAAAATGTTGATTACATTTTATTCTGCTACACTTGCCACTTCTTTGATCTTAAATACAAGTTTGCTCAGTATAGTCTTGGCTAATTATTAATAATTTACCCTTTACTCTTAAAAGTATAGAGGTTGAATATAAATTATTCTGCCATCCTTATAATTTTCTGTTCTATCATATTCTTCTACTAATAATCTTTATGAATTTAATTTCTAGAAAAAATTTATTTTATGAAAGTAAGGGTACAATTTTGTTTATAAGATCTTATGAATAATGACCTTGAATGTAAATGCATTATAGTCCCCAATTAAAAGATATACACTGACTCAATGGATTTAAAAAACTAGAAACAATGATATGCTGACTCCAAGCAACTCATAACACCAGTAATGATGCATTTACATGGTTGGGGATATAGTGCAGCGGTAAAGTGTATGCTTATCATGTGTAAGGCTCTGTGTTTAATGCATAGCATAAAATAAAAAAAAGACACACAAAGACTGAAAGTGAATAGATACAAAATATACTATGCAAACAGAACTCAAAAGCCATCAGGAATAACTATATATATCTCACATAAAATATCCATATATATGGAAATTTAAAAGTTGAGCACAAAGAAGTAGAATATAGAATAGTGATCTGCTGGCCCCACCCTTCGCCCGCTGGGAGCATCGCGGAGGCTGGAGCCAGAAGGCCTCAACTGCCTGGGACTGCCACTGCTGGGCCCACCCTTCCACCAGGAACATTGGAACCTTGGACTACAGGGGACTACTGTGCTGGCTCGATGAGAGGCTCAGAAACCCCTCACCCAAACAGAAGACCTCATCAGGCTCCAGTCAGTGTGGTGAGTTTAGCCTCTAAAATAGAGGTCTGCAGTGGGTAAATAGGAGCAGAAGTGAAACTCCCTCCAATTGTGAGCCCTTGGCTAACCTGGCAAGAGAGTAGGTACCCCCCCCGAACATCAGACAGGTTGAGGAGTGCACCAATAATGCCCCCCCAACTTAGAGGAAATTAAAAGAACTTATGAGACCCCCAGTGACACAGTAGGGCCTCAGCTGACACAAACACTATTGCCAGAGAGATCTGGTAACCTGCAACAACCTGAAGATATAACAACAGGGGGAACTAAGAGTTGCCTTACATCAATACTTCTGGGCTGGTTATCCCAGAAAGAATATAGGACTCACCCGACAGACACTGTAGGAGGAATTCAGGAGACTGGATCTCCTCTTCATTGTGGTACCCATCAATTTGACAAACATCAACCACACAGTAGGACCCTAAAACACACACTACAGAAAGTTGTGACTGTTGAGATAGAAAGACCAGAAATTTACCCAAATGGTGAAAATGACTAAACAAAAAGGCAAAATGCAATCCTGAACATCTAGTGCATCAGGGGCAAGTGCAGGCGATAATGAAATAGAGGACCCTAAAATTCATACACCAGAAATCTCTGAAAAGATAGCAAATGAAGAAAAGAAACAAATTCATGAGGCTATAGAGGAACTCAAATTAGAAATAATGTCTTATCTAAAGACAAAAGTAACAACCTTAGTAAATGAGCTGCTCAGCATATCTAGAGAAGAAATAGATAAAAAAAAATAGGAGCATAGGAAATTGATTGAAACGTTCAATGAACAATGCAGAAAACAAGCAGAATCCATGAAACAAATTCAAAAAGATATGCAATGAACAAAAAAAAAATTGTATTGAAAGCCTGCAGAGCCATTTAAATGAAGCTGAGGATAGAATTTCAGATCTAGAGGACAGAATCACAGATAGCGGTCTTGAAAGGGTAGAACTTATAAAAACAACAAAGTAGCATGAAAGGATAATCCAGCAGCTACAAGATACTTGCAGAAGAAACAATGTTAGAGTAATAGGCATCAGTGAGGAGGCAGGAGACAATGCAAAGGATATAACTAAGTTGTTCACAGAAGTAATAGCAGAAAATTTCCCAAACATGCTGAAAAAATCTTATATACAAATAAGTGAGGCATATAGAATGCCAAACAGTCATAACTGACATACACCTACACACAGACATATAATAATTAAGATCCCAGACATAAAGCATAAAAACAGAATACTAAAAGCTGTTAGAGAAAAGACACAACTCACCTATCAAGGAAAGCCTATTAGAATCACAGCAGACTTCTCAGCACAAACCTTCAGGTTAAGATGAGCTTGGAGTGAAGTATTTCAAGCCCTAAAAGAAAAAACTTTCAACCCAGACTGATGTACCCAGCAAAACTGTCTTTCAAATTTAATGGAGAAACAAGATACTTCCATGACAAAGAACAACTGAAGAAATTCATGCCTACCAAACCAACCTTAGAAAAAGTGCTGAAGGGCATCCTAGATAGAGATAAAAATAACCACAATCTCCAGAACAACCACAGAAAGAAATCACCAGGCTGGACAAGAAAATAAACAAGGGAGAAAAGCAGGAAACTAACAAGAGTAACACAACATGGCAAGGCCAAGCCAGCACATATCAGTGATGTACACAAATGTAAATGGGCTCAATTCACATATCAAAAGAAACAGGTTGACAGAATGGATCAAGAAACAGGATCCCACAATATGCTGTATAGAAGAAATGCATCTGACTCAAAAAGAAACTCATAGATTAAAAGTCAAAGGATAGAAAACAGTGTTCCATGCAACAGGAACGCAGAAAAAAGCAGGGATAACTATTCTATTTGCAGACAATGTGAACTTCAAGCCTAAACTGATTAAAAGAGACAAAGAAGGTCACTACATACTTGTAAGTGGAAAAATTCAAGAAGAAGAACTAACAATTATAAGTATATATGCACCAAACACAGGAGCAACCAACTATGTAAGACAGATACTAAAGGACATGAAAAAGCAAATACACAAGAACACAATTATTACAGGTGACCTTAACAGCCCATTGTCACAAAGAGATAGATCAACTAGACAAAAAGTCAGCAAAGAAATAATAAAACTGAATCATACCTGGAAGCAATTGGACTTGGTAGATGTTTACAGATTGTTCCACCCAACCACATCAGAATACATGTTCTTCTCAGCTGCCCACAGGGCATTCTCAAAAATAGACAATATATTATCCCATAAAGCATTCTTAAGTAAATGCAAAGGTATTGAAATTATCTCATGCATAATATCTGACCAAAGCACACTGAAATTGGAAATTAATTGCAAAAGAAATTGCAAAACTGGCATAAATACATGGAAATTAAATAACAACTTTTTGAACAACCAGTGAGCTAGAGATGGAATTAAAGAAGAAATAAAGCAATACCTACAATTCAATGAAAATGTGGAAACAACCTATTGTAATCTGTGGGATGAAATTAAAGCAGTTTTAAGAGGGAAATATATAGCAATAAACTGTCACCTCAAGAAAGCAGAATGAGCACAAATAACCTAATCCTTCATCTCAAGCTTTTAGAAAAAGAAGAGCAAGTTAAACCCAAAGCTCATAGAAGAGAGGAAATTGTAAAGATTATAGCAGAAATCAATGCAATTGGAACTAAAAAAAAATACAAAGAATTAATGAATCAAAAAGTTGGTTTTTGAGAGAGTAAACAAAATTGACAAACCTCTAGCTAACCTTATAAAGCAAAAGAAAGAAAAAAAACCCCAAATGCACGCAATAAGGACTGAAAAGGGGGGAAATTATTACAGATCCCATGGAAATTCAAAAGATCATGAATACCTACTTTGAAGCCAGTACATATCTTATATACAAATAACTCCCATAAAGAGGAAAACACAGAGATAATGGACAGATTTCTAGAAACATGTGAACTACCAAAGCTCATCCAAGAAGATATAGCAATTTTGAATAACCCAATATCAGCTATTGAAATTGAGAATGTAATTAAAAACCTGCCAACAAAGAAAAACTCAGGTCCTGATGGATTCATAGCTGGAATCTACAAGAAATTTAGAGATTTGATGCCAGTACTCCTTAAACTCTTCAAAGAAATTGAAAAGGAAGCAATCCTCCCTAAATCATTCCTGGAGGCAAGTATTATTCTCATACAAAAACCAAAGAAAGACCCAACCAAAAAGGAGAACTATAGGCCAATCTCACTAATAAATATGATGCAAAGATTCTTAATAAAATACTGGCAAATAGAATGCAACAAATCAAGAAGATTATATACCACAACAAAGTGGGATTCATTCCAGTAATTCAGGGATGGTTTAACATACCCAAATCAGTAAATGTAATACACCATATCAACAGAGCCAAAAACAAACACCACTTGGTCATCTCAATAGATGCAGACAAAGCTTTCGATAAGGTCCAACACATGTTCATGATAAAATCCCTTCAGAAACTCGGAATACACAGTGTCTACATCAGTCTTATAAAGGCCATCTACGACAAACCAAAGGCCAATATTATACTAAATGGACAAAAACTGAAAGCTTTCACTTTAAAATCTAGAACAACAGAAGGATGTCCACTCTCACCGCTTCTTTTCAATATAGTTCTGGAAACACTACCCCGGGAAATCAGACAAGAGAGAGAAATAAAAGAAATAAAGATAGGGAAGGAAGAAGTTAAATTATCATTATTTGCAGATGACATGATACTCTATATAGAAGACCCAAAAACTCCATTAAAAGTCTACTAGAGGTAATAAACAAATTCAGCAGTATAGCTGGCTACAAAGTCAATACTCAAAAATCAATAGCATTCCTGTACACAAACAAGAAACTCCCCAAGAGAGAAATTATGGAAATATTGCCCTTTACAATAACATCTAAAAAAATGAAATTCTTAGGAATCAACCTAACTAAGAATGTAAAAGACCTATATGCTGAAAATTATGCTATGCTAAAAAAGGAGAATGAGAGGATATTAGAAAATGGAAGGATATTCCTTGCTCTTGGCTGGGAAGAACCAACATTGTGAAAATGGTCATTCTCCCAAAACTGTTATACAGATTTAACACAATCCCAATCAAAATACCATTGACATGCCTCACAAATCTAGAGAAAACACTCCTAAAATGCATTTGGACACAGAAGAAGCCTAGAATAGCAAAGGCAATTCTGGGCAATAAAGGCAAGGCAGGAGGCATCTCACTTCCTGACTTGAAACTGTACTACAAAGCCACAGTGTTAAAATCAGGATGGTACTGGCAAAGAAATAGATCTGAGGACCAATGGAACAGATTAGAAGATGTAAGTATAAGTACAAAGACACTCAGCCACCTGATATTTGACAAAGGGGCTAAACATGTTCACTGGAAGAAGGATAGCCTCTTTAATAAATGGGGGTGTAAAAATTGGCTCTCCACATGCAGAAGACTGAAACTAGACCCATGCCTATCACCATGCACTAAACTAAAGTCTAAGTGGATCAAAGACCTAAACATTAAAGCAGAAACACTAAATTTACTGGAAGATAAGGTAGGTAGAAGTCTTGGAGACATAAGGGTAGACAAAGAATTCGTGAACAAACGCAATTCATGAACAAAGAATTCATGAACAAACGCAAACTGCATGGGAAACACTTCACAGAATCAACAACTGGGATCTCATATTATTGAAAAGTTTCTGCACTTCAAAAGAAATCACCAACAGAGTGCAAAGAAAGCCCACAGAATGGGAAAGAATTTTAGCCAGCAACCTCTCAAAGGACTTATATCAAGAACATATAAAGAACTGAAAAACATCAAGCACCCCATATTCAAAGACCCTCTCCAAAAATGGGCAGCTGAGATGACCACACAGTTCTCAGATGAAGATATACAAATGGCAAATGAATATATGAAAAAATGTTCACCATCACTGGTCATTCGAGAAATGCAAATTAAAACAACATTGAGATATCATCTCACACCAGAAAGAATAGCTGCCATCAAGAAATCAACTGATAACAAATGTTGGCGAGGCTGCAGAGGAAAAAGGAACATTGCTCCACTGTTGGTGGGAGTGTAGACTGGTGCAACCACTATGGTAATCAGTATGGAGAACTCTCAGAAGACTAGGATTGGAAGCTCCATTCAACCCAGCTATTCCCCTCCTGGGTATTTTCCCAAAAATACTGAAAAGGTCATATCACAGTGATATATGTGTACCCATGTTCATAGCAGCACAATTTGTAACAGCTAAATCTTGGAAACAACCAAGATGCCCATCAACTGCAGAGTGGATGAAAAAGATGTGGTATTTTCATACAATGGAATATTACTCGGCTATGAAAAATGATGATCTTGAGGCCTTCATTGGGGGAATGGAGACAACTTGAGACTATCCTCATTAGTGATATAAATAAGAATCCTATTTATAAAAATATCACATTGTGGAAGAGACAAGATGGCGGACTGGTAGGTAGCAGGAGAGAGACCCTTTCTGAGAGAGACAGCTCAAATGCCAGAATAAAACACCCTGGGAGACCCAAACAGAGAGAGATAGACTCTCACAACCCAGAAAGAAACTAAAGCGCAAAAACCCACTTGAATAAGAGGTCCTGGGGCTACTATTAGTGAAGATAAGATCAGCGAGCACGGCACCCGCTTCGAGACGCCTGAATTCTGCCCGACCTGAACAAGCGATACGCGCTGAAGCGACTGGCTTGAGCCGCCGGAGCGCGGAGCTGAACAGCCCGGCATGCAGCTCGGCAGGACCGGCACTGCACACGACCCACCCAGAGGCACCGTGAATTCCCACCACAGCCGCGCTGGGGTCGGAGGTCGGGCAGTCCAGCAGTTCTCGGGGACACGGTGAGTGATGAGAATAAGACCC
>PVJX010017995.1:0-37336 GCA_004027295.1 Dolichotis patagonum
GTCCTACCATGCTTTTTTTGTTCTATTACCGTTGGTTCTATCTACCACATTGTGTCTTATTGGAATTTGAATATGTGTGATAGTTCAAACAAATTTTTTTCTTTTTTATCAAAAATGAGATATTATAATACCCATTGATCATTTTCTGTTATTCGGTTCAGAAAGCCCTGGAATTCTTTCACTATATGCATGGCTTTATGCTATTGTGTTATGTTTGATATTATTGTAATTGAAACTATGCCCAACTATAGCAGAGTAAGAGATATGGTGTTAGATACTGTTGATATCCAGTTGACTTAATGTAAAGTACTGTGTTGCCTATGTTGTCCTCTTCTGATCTGCTCTGTACTGCCCCCTTTTGTTTTATTCTCTTTTAAATTAAAAAAAAACTATCAAAAAAAAAAAAAGAATCTATGTTGTACATTTCTCTCAGTGTTTAAGGACAAGAAAACATTAAACTCGCAAATGAGTTTATAATAAAACCAAGTTTTTCCTTTAGTTTGTAAAAAGATATAAAACATTTGGTGATGCATGCCTAGAACCCCAGCACTAGGGAGGATGAGGCAGGAGGACTGCTGTGAGTTCAAGGCCAGCCTATGCTATATAGTGAGTTGAAAGCCAGCTTGAACTACACAGTGAGACCCTGTCTCCAAATACCAAACAAAAAGAATAAAAAGAAGGAAGAGCAGAGGAAGAAGAAAGAGGAGAAGATGAGGAAAAAGAGGAGAAAAAGAAGAAGGAGGAAGAGGAGGAGGAACAGAAAGGAGGAGGAAGAGGAAAAAACATTTTACAAAGTGAAATCAAGTTTTCTTCTTAAAATAATTATCTTCCCATTCTCCTGAATGAGCTCAAATTTTCCTTTTATTTTTGTTTAACTGCCTTGTGGCTGTTTTATACATGAGATATTTCTATAACATGTGCATGTATTTGTTATAATCCTTTCTAAACCCTTCTACAAGTGGTCAATAAATATATATCCAGATAATATAGGTAGAAGACTCTCACCACAAACAAACACAAGACCTCCATAGATAATAGAAGCAAACAATTCATTCAGGTCTCTTAAACTTAATCCAGTTCCTGAACTAATATCAGGAAGACCTGTGAAGGCTGTGAAGACATTCTGAGCCCCAGTCTTCTCCATGGCCCTCTGTTAGCAATTGCTATATAACAACTCATCCCCCAAACAGTGGTTTAAAAGCAGAAAACCAATCATTCATTTTACTAGTAATTCTGGAGGTTATCTGGAATCAGCTAGCCAGTAGTTCTCAGCTAAGGGTGGTCTTTCCTTGGGGGACATTTAGAAACATCCAGCGAAGGTACTTGGCAGTAGTGAGGTTGCAGTATAGCGGGAAGCCAGATAAAACACAAGATTTGAATACGATTCATATTCTTATGCCATTCAAAATGTTCTGGTTCTTATGCCAAGAACCAGGAAGAGCTCACACTGAATGAGAAAATGCTATCAACAAATACCAACACAAAGAGACAGATATTTTAGAATTACCTGATACAGATTTTACATCAGCCACCACAAAAAGGAAATGCTCCACTAAACAATTATGAATGCACTTGAGAGAAATTTTTTTTAAAAAAAATAGCAAGCCTCAACAAAGACAGGAGAAAAGTGAACATCTTGGAAATAAGCATTAAAAAACTTTAAATAATCAATGTATGAACTCAACAGAAGAACAGAGGGAACAGGAAAAAAAATCAGGGATTTTGAAGATTCCTAATTTGAACAACAGAAATAAAATAGTTTGAAAAAATGAACAGATCCTAAGAGAAATGTGAGACTACATCAAGTTTGAAAAAGAAATAAAAAGAAATGAAGGCTGAAAAGAAATATTCAAATAACAGCTGAAAAAAACCTAAATGTTAAGATACAAAGATACAGATAACTAGCTGCATCACTACAGATTCCAGAAACTGTGAACACCAAATAGGAAAAACTTAAGAGAGATTCTCACTGAGACACATCATGGTCAAACTTCTGAAAGCTAAAGACAAAGAAAAAGATCTTGAAAGCTATAACAGAGAAATCAACAAGAGGAAAACAATTGGAACAATGGTGGATTTCTCACCAGAAAGTATGCGTGTATATTTTTCAAGCAAGAGAAAAAATATTCAACACAGAATCTACACTACAAATATACCTTAAAAAAAGAGGAAATCAAGATATTCTCAGATAAAGGAAATCTAAGAGAATTTGTCTCTAGCAGGCCTATCTTGAAAGAATGGTCATAGACAGTTATTTAAGCATAAAACAAATTATTAGAAAGAATTAAAAGGACTCATTGCATATCAGGAAGACCAACATAAGAGGGGAGATATGGTAAATACAATAGAACTCTTTGTGTTTTCTAAATTATGTTTGATATTCAAAGAAAAATTTTTAATATATAATATTAATATTAACATTAACATTAACATTATATGTTATATGTTATATGTTATGTTATATGTTATATGTTATATGTTATATGTTATATGTTATATGTTATATGTTATATGTTATATGTTATATGTTATATGTTATATGTTATATGTTATATGTTATATGTTATATGTTATGTTATAATATATAACATATGTTTGTATATATGGTTATATATTACATATTACATATTACATATTACATATTACATATTACATATTACATATTATATTATATATTTATTATATGTAATGTGGTTCTCAAGGTGAGTAGAGAACATACCTAAAATAATTTTGATATTATTAGAACAGGGTAAAACAATGCAACAAGAGATAAAGTTTCTATGCTTCCCTGATAAAATGTCAACACCAATGGACTTTGGTACATTCTATATATAACACCAGAGCAATTACGAAAACTGGAATGCAAAGAGAGACATTCAAAAGCACTGCAAACACAAATGACATTCAAATGTTCCAGTAATACACATGAGCTACAAAGAAAACAAACCCTGAATTTATCACCCACTATAATAAGGGATGGTTTTAAACAGTCTGTCTTACTAGAACAGAATACTGATTCTATACTAGGTTTGGGGGCAGCACGGGGTTCAAGGTCTAGGTGTTTATGCAGTTGGCATTGTTTGTATATATGGTTATTCCACTGAGATTCCTGTTGATTAGTTTTCAGTCCCTGGTGTGTTTACTGAAACGAATCCATCACTCATGGGCTGACTTTTAGATGCAAGGAAATGATGTGACTGGTTGTCTGGAAAGTCTGTTCACTAAAGCAAATTACTTTGTTCTGTGAAACAGATTTAAAACTGGCCCAATCTCTACTTATTATCACAGCTAATGGAAAATCCATTTTTTTAAATTTGTAGTAACTTCTTTATTCTCACTGGTATTGTCTTTTAAATGTAGTATTTATGGTTTATTTCTAATTTTACAAATCTTCATCCTCTAATAAAAGCATATCTGGCAGGATATGGTAGCACAGGAAGTGTACCTGGAAAGAAATTAGAGCATATCCTTTCTTTTTGTCTATAATGACCAGTTTTCCTACTTCTGCTGACAATATCTGCCCCTCCTAAATCTTCCCCCCACCGTGTCTTTGGGATGTTCTTCCTTTTCTACAAGGGCCATTGGTCCTGAGGGCAGCAGCTAGTCGCTGGTCACGTGAATGGGGGTGTGATCCAGGAGCAGCCAATCACAGTGCTACACTCCCTTGAGCACAGTGTTTAGCTTGGAAATGCTCCTGGGCTCAAATTGAGCCAGTCTTTGCAATCTTTGTTCTAATTTTAAGTAGAGATGATGATATTTCTTTTTCCTCCCAGATCTCCCAGAAACACTATGAGGCCCAAGCTGTCCATGGTTGCAGTCATCTCTGCAGAAGGAAAGCCCCATGTAAGAGAAAAGAATGAAGCCACTAGCAGGAAAAAGCAGAGATGAGAAACAGGATAGAGGCTGCAGAAGACAGCAACACTGACAGCTTTCCATATGTCAGAGGCCACATTTTCCCCTGCCCTTCTTGACTTCTTGAGCAAATATCATTGTGTCTCCTTATACAATCAAAACAGCCCAGGTTTTGTGAAAGAAGCTTTGGGTGGTTACAGGATAGCTGTGGCTTCATTAGGAGCTGTGTGGGGGAAGAATGAATTTCTTGACAAAGAATTTAGGCCACCAACTCTCTAGATGACAGGACCATCTTCATGGTTCTCATGTTCAGGCTTTTCTGCTGGTCTGTATCTACATGCAGCTGTTCTAAGCAAAGCACCTTCAGGAGCATTGCTAGAGATATGTGATGTATGAGATGGAAATGAAAGAAAGCATTCATCTGATTGCTCTCAACCATGTGGAGAGCTTCCTAAATAAAAACTGTCCCTTTACTCAGCAGGTATTTGCATCACATCTTCACTGCATTGATGCTGTGTTGTGACTGCATTTTTTCAACAGATTCTGAGTCTCTTCAGGACAGCAACTATGTTTGATCATGGCTTAATTGTAGATTTACCAGGATGTATTATCTACTAGTGCTCAATAAGCACTTCTTACATGCATGAATGGGTAACAGGCATTCTCAATTATTGCTTGTGGAATAAATAACTGGCAGTTGTAGAACGATCTGGAGCAGGGAGATGTTTAGGGCTCATCACTCAACAGCTAGAGTCACAGATATTTTATCCCTTAAAGGATTAGGTTCAAGAGTTGCTGATTTCTAGTTTTTTCTCTAGGAAGGGTCTTCATTCCTCTGGAGAGGAGGGAAAGAGAGAGAAGCAGTGCTTTGCCAGCACAATCCTATAATCTCACATTTGCATAAAATTTTATATCTCTCCAAAAGGGTTTTCATTCACAGTGCCTCACTTAATAGGCTGTGAGATGGAAAGGATACAGCCTAACTTTGCTGATGGAAAACCATTAGCAACTTTCCCAAGCTTCTGCAACTAACATGAGAAGATTAAATCTGAAAACTGCTTTCAACAAGTCCTTGTGGGGATTCTCTGTAGCAGGCATTGGGCCTATTGCATGTTGCTGTTGTAATGGTTACTATAAATACAGTGTCTTAAAACAGAACAGGTATATTCTCTTACACTTCTGGAACCCAGAAGACTAAAACCACTTTCATCAGGCTGAAGTGAAAGCATCTATAGGACTGCATTCTCTCTGGAGGCTTTGGCACTGAGAATCTATTTCCTTACCATTTTCAGTTTCTATGCTGCCTGTATTCCCCTGCTTATGACCTCCTTCTTCAAAGCATGTCACTCTAGCCCCTTCACTGACTCTGAATTTTCCTCGATTCTGACTCTGACTTCTCTTGTATCCTTCTTATACGCACCCTTGTGATTGCTTTGGACATAGCCAGATAATCCAGGTTAGTCCATCGCAAGATCCTGGCCTCATGTGTAACATACCTTTGCTATCTAAGACAACGTATATCGAAGCTCTGCAGATTAAGAAATGGACATGTTGAAGAGTCATTATTCAGTCTACCACACTCAATAAGCAACCAATATGATTGTTATGAGACCCATATGTGGTCTTTCTGAGCCCTATCCAGTCATAGTCTGACATCTTTAACAATTAATTTCTTCTTTTATGTGCCACACACATTTGCTAAATTCAAAAGCAGCACTCCTAATTGATGATTTTTTAAACACAAGGGGATGCATCACTAGGCTGAAATACCAGCAGTGCCAAATGAAGAGATCGTTCTAGCAACTGCGACAGAATGAAGGTCTGTCTGAGTCTCCCCAGTCCTAGCCAAGTGTGTCTGTTCCATGACAGCTACTAGGCCAGTGGAAGGAGAGAAGTGGAGGTTTGTGAGCCCAGGGGATTTCAGCCACCTGTACTGCCTGGGATAGATCTGTTGCTTCTGTAGACATTAGGGCTACCTTTCAGACTGCCCCATGTTCATATCCATTGGTTATTATGAGTGTGGGATATGATTGCTTCCCTAAGACTTCTCAAGCAAAGAAGGGGGCAGTGACTGGGTAGACCTTGACCATCAATGACACTCTGGGTCTGACTGTTTCCTATGCCAGGCTGGTGTATTTCAGGCACACTAAGGGGAAGCAGTAGCTGAGATTGGATGTATCTTCCTAGGTCCTCATTTCTGCTCACAACTGAGTGTAACAGAGCTCCTTTTCTGTAGTTTTTTTTGTCTCTAACCCCCACACACAGTTCGCTCCACTATCCCTACACAAAACACACCAGCCCCTTTTCGAGGGATGATTGTGGGATGAGTTGAGTGAAAACCTTCAATAACTCGAGGTCTCCTCACTTTAGTAAACATCAACTCCAAGGTCATTGGCTGACAAAAGACACTACTTTAAGATCAACTAAGCATATGAGTGACTACTTGACCTCTACAGGAAATATCTCTGCACTCAAATGTTTCCTTTGTGATTTTTTCCTGAAATTAACATAAAACATGATGTTACTGACAGCACAATTATGGAGGATTGGGATCGTGATGATATATTTTCATGACTAGTGATGAATGATAATAACAGTATTCATGTTTTACAATGTTAGTAGAAGATATAATTATAATGCAGAATTAATGATAGTCATAAGAATGTATTTGAAAGTCAGTAAAAAAAATGAAATTTACATATTCCAGCTCTTTTAAAGAATTTCTTAGGAAAATATGCCGAGTTTAAAAAAAGTACTTGTTGGGGCTGGGGATTTAGCTCAGCAGCGTAAGTGCCTGCTTTGCAAGCATGAGGTCATGAGTTCGATCCCTGGTACTGCAAAAAAAAAAAAGAACTTGTTATCTTTACTTTTTAGAATACACATAAAAGGTAGTCAAAACCTTTGTTTTCAATGGACTTTGTTTTAATGGACAGTTGTTTGTTGGAAGAAAAGGTGCAATGTCACAAAAATCTTATGGCAAAAAAGAATTCTCAGACCTATCAAAAATATTGCATAAACATAATGACAACTCCAGGGGAGAAGTAAAAGAGAAAGCTGCAAAAGAAATGTTTGTTTCGATAATCACTGAGAAGGTCTTCAAAGTAATGTCAGACCCCAAAGCACAAATGCAGGAATGTCAGAGGACACTAACCAGGATAAATGTAAAAAATTAAAAATACTATATCCAGCCTTATGTTTGAATATCAAACATCAGAGTGTTTTTTAAAAAATTTGAAATAATTCATAGGAAAAATCACCTTACTTATAAAGGAACAAAGATAAGAATTATACCACACTTCTCTTTAGAAATAATACAAAAAATAAGAATTGTATGGAATATTTAAAATATTGAGAGGAAAATCTTAGAATCTCTGCTAAATTGTTAGTCAAAAGTAAAGAAGAAATAGACTTTCATAAATAAAAATTGAGAGTAGTCATTCCTAGTAGATCCACTTGTAAGAAATACTTGAAGATTTTTGAGAAAAATGATGAGTTAGAAACTCAGATCTACATTCCAGAGGAGTACTGAAGAAGAAATAAAGTAAAACAAAACCTTTTTGTGCCTTATTCTTGATGGGCATACCAGATAATTTTGGTCATGATAATAGCAATATGATTAGATATGCATGCATTCATGCTTTTACATAAGTGAAAATGAATGGTCACAATGACAGGAGGAAGAAATTAATAACATTTTGCTATTATAATTTCATTGCACTGCTGTGAAGTGATACTGTGTTAATTGAAATGAGACACAGATTAGTAAATATACACTATATGTATATTGCAAACTTTTTGAATAAATGTAATTGATATGCTAAGGAGAAAAATCAAATCATAAAATGGTCAATTGCAAACAAAAAAGACAGAAAATTTGTAGAAATTGAAAATAATAAAGTACAAGGGCAACATACAGAAAACATTAGTGAAAATGATAGATATCAATCAACTTATACTAATTATCACTTTTTCCAATAATCATTTTTAATGTCTAAGTGTGCCAATAAAAAGGAAGAGGTTGTCACAGTATATGAAAAATCAAGATGAAGCCATAAGATGTCTATCAAGAAAAACCCACTTTGAATATAAAGACATGGACTAATAGTAAAGGGAAAGGTGAGAATGTAGAGGAAAGGAAATACTTGCGTATTATTGATGAGAATTGCGTATTATTGATGAGTTGCATATTATTGATGAGTAAATTAGTGTACTCATTATGGAAAACGGTGTGCAGAGTCCTTAAGAAATTAAAAACAAATCAACCATTAATTCTGCAACCCAACAATGGGCAAATATCCAAAGGTTGTGAAATCAGTATGTCAAAGAAACTCTCTTGTCTTCTTATACTAACCAAGAAATGGAAATAACTTAAATGTTATTTCCAAGTTAAGTAAATAAACAGATGAATGAATAAAGAAAATGTGGACTATACTAAATGGAATACTATTTATTCATAAGCAATTAAATCTGCTGATTTATGACAAGTGCATGAAAATGGAATGCAATATGGTAAACCAGGCCCACAAAGAAAAGTCCTAGATTATTTCACCCATTTATAAAATATAGAAAAGCAGATCTTACAGAAGTTGAGGGTACAGTCATGGTTACCAGAAGTTGGGGAGAGTAGGAGGAAGAGAAGGATGCAGAAAAGTTGACCAATTGCAGTTAATTAAAAGTAAGTAGTTATGATGTGCTATTGTACAATAGGGTAACTGTAGAGAATGATAATCACCTGTGCATTTCGAAAGCTATAAGACATAATGGGGAAAGTTTTTACCACAAAGAAATTATAACTATTTGGGGAAGCAGATATTTTTTAATGATTTAGACATTACACAATGTGAACATGCATCATGACATCACACTACTCCATTAATATGTAAAGTTCCACATTTTTATGTACCAACTAAAAATAAATTTAATTTGAAAAAAACTGAAGCACAGGCAGACAGAGACAGAGACAGAAAGACAGAGTGGTAAAACACTGGTGAAATATATGGCATGCTAACACTAATCAAAACATCAAAATAAGGAGTAATGTCTTCAATTTAGATAGAGCAGATTTCAGAGGAAAGTTATCAGGGACAAAGACACAAAGAGGGAAATTACATTATGATAAAGTGCTCGTTACTCCAAGAAGATGTGACACTCCTTAATATGCATGCACTTGAGAACTAAGTATAAAAATATGTCAGGAAAAATCTGGTAGAATTGCAAGGAGAAATAGAAGAACCCACTGTTACAGGAATAGACAGATCCAGAAATAGATCAAGCAGGTAAAAAGCAGCAAGGGCATCACTGAACTCAATAACACCATCACCATAATTAGCACCTATAGACTATTCCATTCAACAATATCTTACACATTCTTCTCAAGCTTGTATGGAGATTAACCAAGATAGGCCACATGCAGGGCTATAAAACTCACCTTAACCAATCTAAAGAAATAAAAATCATAAAGCACCTGCACTCAATTCACAATAGAATTAAAATAGAAATTAATAACATAAAGGTAGTTGGAAAATCCCCAAATACTTGGAGATCAAATAACATAAGCTCATTTATAAAAGAAGAGAGCTCAAAATAAATTTAAAATTTTTGAACTAGATGAGAATAAAACAAGATACATGGCATGCAGCAAAAGCAGTGCCTAGGTAGAAACTGATATCATTGAATTAATATTCAAAACTAAGAAGGGTCTAAAATCTGTAACCTAATTCCCCACCTTAAAGAAATTAGACAAAAACAAAAGCAAATTTAATTCAAAGTAGGAACATGAGCAAACACAATCACATTAGCAGTTTAAAGGAGAAAAATCAGTAATCATATCAGCAGATGCAGCATAAGCAGCTGATAATCCAATACCCATTCATAAAACTCTCTACAAGCCAGGATTATAGGGGAAGAACCTCAACATGAAAAAAATATACCAAAAAATAACCCTACTGCTAACACCACACTTGATGTTGGGAAACTCAAACTTTTCCTGATAAAATTATAAGCAAGTTATAAGCCATTATAGGCAAAGCAAAGATGTTTCCTCTCACTATTGGTTTTCAAAAATCCTACTATAAATCCTAGTGAATGCAATGGTACAAAAGAAAGAAAGGGATAAATAGATCAGAAAGGAAGAAACAAAACTGCCTTTATTCACAGACAACATAATCATAAAATATCTGAAAGAACTGACCAAAAAAAATCCTCTTAAGACTAGTAACAAAGACAAGGTTTCAAAATGCAAAGTTAATATATAAAAGCCAATCCTTTTTATTTATACCAGAAATTAACAAGAAAAAAATTTAAGCTAAAATACATTACTATTTATATTGACTCCTAAAAATTGAAATATATAAGCATAAATCTAACAGAACACATATAAGAGCTATATAAGGAAAATTATGAAATTTCAATAAAGTATATTAAAGTAGAACTAAATAAATGGAAATAAATTTTATGTTCATGAGTAGTGTTAGGCTAAACCGAGGCACAGCTGAGACCACTGAGACAGGCAAAGTTGAAACAATGTGCAAGGGTTTTATTGTCTATAGGATGTGGTCGGGCCAAGGGTGCAAAGACCTTTGACCCTAAGCAAAGAGGGAGGGCATGTTTTTATAGGGGAGTTGAGGGAGGGGAGGGAGGTATTGCTCAAGGGATGCAAAGTTTTGGGTCTCTGAGTAAGGGGTCTAAGAGTAGGTGATAGACAGGGTTGGGTACAGGGGATGCGGGCAGGCACAGCTTGTCTCTTGTGGTTTTTCATGGAACCAGCTCTTTGCAGGTTGAGCTGTGTGTGGACAGCTGCTGGCTTCCTGTTGTACATCATTCTCCCTCAGGTGTGAATTACACCTCTGTGTGGGAAAGTTTTTAGTCTCCGAGTTGAGCAGGGTTCTAATTCAGAGACCTGACAGGTAAGATGATTTAACATTACCACTGTGTCAGTTTTCCAACTTTATCTGTAAATTTCCTTTTTCCTTTTGAACAATTCCTTCCCATTTCACAATATCTATTATTAATTATAGACGTTATTTACTCTTTCAGTTTCTTACACCAAGGAGACAATACAATGTTTACACATGTGAGTCTGATTTATTTCACTGATGGTTATGACTTCAGATTGCATCCATTTACCTTTAAAAGTTTATCCTTCTCTATGGTTTACACATTGTGTCAACTTGAGAAGTCTAGAAGCTTCTACATCCTGGGTGTAGAAGGCAAGCCTGTTACCATTCTAGGATATTGTTCATTGTGTCAATTTGAGAAGGTCAGAAGTTTAACTAAGGGATTCAGCAGGAGGTCATGGTCCTTAGTTTATAATATTCTCAGCCTGTGCAGGAAGAGGGCACACAGGTGGTGTGAGTGCTACACCCACCCCAGGGGAGCAGCCTGCATACAATAAAAGGCAATCGAGAAGGAACTGATTGCTGGTTCTTCTCAAGAGCTCCAGTCTTTGCCTTCAGCTTGGACGTCATCTCCTGGCTCTGGCACAGACTGTTTGGCTTCTGCCTGGGACTCTCTAACCTTCATCACAGATTCCTGAGTCTTCCGTCACAGACCCATCAGCTTCCTGATAAAGACTTGCACAGGACACTGCATTAAGCAAACAGTCACTAGTGTGCAGACATCCTCTGCACTCTCCCTCATCCAACTTTGTGGCTGACCATTGTAAGCCAATATTGTAATTTCTTAATATATTCATACATCATGTGTTATATCTGTTTTTCTAGTAAACCCTGACTGATATACCTTCTTTATGACTGAGTAACACTCCATTGTATAAAAAATATCTTTTTTAATCCACTCCTCAGTTGAGTTGGGTTGTTTCCAAGATCCGGCTATTACAATTTGTGCTGCTACAAATATGGTGCACATATATCCCTATGGTATGATGTTTTTAATTCTTCTGGGAAGATGTGCAGAAGGGGAATAATTGGGTCAAATGAGACCTCTAATCTTAGTTTTTTGAGTAATTTCCATACTGCTTTCCACAGTACCTGCATCCCACACACTGGAATTCCCACACACACTGGAAAAGTGTTCCTTTTTTTCCACAGCCCCTCCAGTATTTGTTATTGGTTGATTTCTTGATGATACTCATTCTTTCTGAAGTGAGGTGGAATCTCAGTGTTGTTTTAATTTGCATTTCTCAAATGACCAGTGGTGTTGAACATTTTTTCATGTATTTATTTGCCATCTGTATTTCCTCATCTAAGAAGTGTATATTTATCTCAGATGCCCAGTTTTGGATGGGGTCTTTGAATTTGGGAAGTCTGATGTTTTTCAATTCTTTATATGTTTTAGATATAAGTCCTTTACATGCCAAACACTAAAACTAGATTCATGTCTACCACAATACACTAACCTAAAGTCAAAATGGATCAAAGATCTAAATAGTAAAACAGAAACACTAAATCTACTGGAAGAAAAGGTAGGTAGAAATCTTGAAGACACAGGGGTAAGCAGAGACCTCATGAAGAAAACCCAATATGCATGGAAAATACTTAAAAGTCAACAACTTGAATCTTATCTTATTAAAAAGCTTTTGCACATCTAAAGAAATCACCAACAAAGTGAAAAGACAACCCACAGCATGAGACCAAATTTTTGCCAAATGCTATGGTTTTGATATAATTTAGTCCCCTCAGAAAATTCATGTTGCAATGTACTCCTCACTGTGAGGTATTTCAAAGGTGCAACTTTAACCTGACTAGGATTTGGGAAATGAATAGAATTTAATAAGATTATCAGGGCAGAGTGCCCACGATTGAATCCTGTTGCCTTTCTAGAAAGGAGGAGAGATCAGAGCACATTTGTCTTTCACTATATGATATCCTGCCCTGCCTTGGGACTCTGCCAGCAAAAAAGACATTACTAGATAGAACCTCTTGTCCTTGGACCAGAAACTTGAGCCAAAATGCATATTTTTTTCTTTATAGCCTACCTTACAAATAGTATTTTGCTATTAGTAACAAAAATGGACAAAGATACACATGTCTTACATTCTTTTCAAAATTAACTCAAAATCTATGAATGATCAAACTATAAAAGACAAAAATATAAATCTCCAAGAAGATAACAAAAAGAAACCTAGATGACCTTAGGTATGGCAATGATTTTTTAGATACAATACTGATGAGATGATTCATGAAAGAAATGCTTGATAATCAAGCTTACTAAAAATAAAACTTGTGCTCTGAGAAAGAAATGTCAGATAAATGAGAAGACCAGCTACACAGTGAGAGAAATTATTCACAAAAGACACACTTGATAAAGGACAACTATCCAAAATATACCAAGAATTCTTAAAACTTAGCAACAAGCAACAAAAGCTTAGTTTAAAATGTACAAATACCTTAATGGACACCTCTCCGAAGAAGATATACAAGCAGCAAGTCCATGAAAAGATGTTCAACATCATATGTCATTAGAGAACTGGAAAGTAAAATAATAAGATACCACGACACGTCTACTGAGATGGCCAGAATCTGAAATACTTACCTCAAATGTTAGGATGTGGAACCACAGAAATTCCCATTTGCTGCTGATACAAACACAAAACGGCACTCTCAAAGAAAGACCAGCAATTTCTTAAAGACTAAACAAACATTTACAGGACTCAATTACTGTGCTTATTTATCAAAATTAATTGAAAACATATCCACAATGAAACCTGCACATGGGTGTGGATAGCACTGTGTTCACAATGACCAAATATTGGGAACAGTCTTAACTAAATGAATAGCTAAATAACTTAAATATTTCTGAATAATGATCTGTTTATTTTTTTATTTCTCAGCAGTAATTGTGTGAAGAATGGATTTTAAAAGGGAAGATGCCCAAACTAAAGCAGTATCAATGGAGTAAGAGAAAAGAGAATTGATGAGAAAAGATATTTTTGGAGATATAATCAACAGGACAACTGGTGGATTAAATGCCATCAAAGGCTGCGCACTTGAGCAGACTTCTGGAGCAGGGACTGTCAAAAGGGCATCATAATTTTAAAATACTAAATGTTCTCACTCAGCTTCTATCACACTCTCACCACGAAGGTGCCTTTTCAAAGGATGCTTTAAACTTTATTCGTTCATACTCCTTCCTGTTGTGAGTTCCCCACAAAGCCTGTCCATGCCATTTTCATCTGCTGACATTATTTTTTACTTTTCTTTTGCAAATGAACTCATCTACTAAAATCAAATGAGAACAAAAATCGTCTGTAAAACTATCTGGATAATAATGTAAAAGCTTGGCAGTTTTCAATTAGGTGGACAAGATCCCTAAATAGAAAATTCACCTAACATTTACAAAGAGCGTATAAAAAGCACATAGCAAAGGTCCTTATGAGCCTTTCATGTCTAACACCAAGACATCCCACTGAATTTTTTCAGTGAGAATTCAGGATCGCCTTAAGAAACCATCTTTTGGGCTGGGGATTTAGCTCAGCGGCATAAGCGCCTGCCTTGCAAGTGCGAGTTGTGAATTCAATCCCCGGTACCAAAAAAAAAAGTCTTTGGTTCCTTTTCTAGTCACAATTCCTGCTTTTTTTTTTTCTTTTTTACCCTAAATGAAAGCATGCTCTCTCGGGGGATCTCAACTGATAAACCTAGCAACAGACTGTATTCTTGGAGAAAGGGAGTCTGGGGAAAGTGTGCCTGAATTATCTGCTGCATTCCTGTGCACATGGACCTCGGTGCTGCTCAGTGCTTCACACGGGTGTCACTCATGTACCATCCGAGACAGAAACAAAAGGAGAGAATGGAGCACATGAGGGAAAGCAAGACCACCAGCTCCAAAGACACGGGAAGACTCAGAAAGCAGATGCAACTTACGGAGGAAATGGGGAGCTGTGTGGTGTAAGTCCTCACACCCTTCCAACCAGGAGTTCTTCAATGATATCTGCACTGCACTGGGAGCAACTTAATAGCTGGAATTGGATGAGGGTTCACACATGAATCATTTCATCTTTCTCCTTCCTCCACATCCAGATTGTTTTAGTGGGCCTTGTCTCACCATATTTTGTTGAAACATCAGGAGAATTCCCTACCTTCTAATACCTTTCTTTCCCATGAACAATCTCCCTTTCATTTCTAAAGCATTATTTTCAAATATATTGATGTCCTGTCCATTCTAACAAAAGGTAAACTTCACTTTTATTTTGATGCTCCTTTTTTCTTTCTCTCCATTTCCTGACTCTCCCTCTCCCAGTTTGGCCTGACTTTGGCTCAAGGACTTGCAAAGAAGACTGGTCATGACCTATGTATTTCTCCATCTTCTTCCCTATCTTCCAGCACTTTCAGGGTCATCACATAGTGTTATGGTTTAGCTCCAAAGTGTCCTCCAAAAGTCTCTTGCTTAGAGATGGAGCTTGTTCTAAAAGATAATTGGATAATGCACGTACCATACACATAAGTGGAAAGTCCGCAAGTGAGGTCAGAGCTGATAGTGCTGTTCAAAGGTAGAGCCTGGTTGCGGGGGGAGGTCACTGGTGGCTTGACCTGGAAGGATGTGTTCTTATCTCCATCTCCTTCCCTTTCTCTTTGTTTCCTGGCTGCCAGGATGTGAGTAGCTTTATTCTACCATGCCCTTTCACCAGGCCTTTTCTGACTTGGAACCAGTCAATCATGGACCGAACCCACTGAAACTGCAAACCAAAATAAATCTTTCCTCTTTTTTTTTTTTTTTTTTTGTTGGTACCAGGGATTGAACTCATGACTGGACACTTGCAAGGCAGGTGCTTATGCCACTGAGCTAAATCCCAAGCCCAATCTTTCTTCTTTTAAGTTGTGGGTGCCAGGTATTTTGTTCCATTGACAGGAAGATGATTAATCCTTCTAGATAAGAAGGAATCCATCTAGACTGGAGGAAGGAGAAAATGATTCCCCCCACCGTAGGTGGTTACAGATACATTTCTCCCTTGACTGGCACTATATAGCTGCTTCGGTGTGGCCCTCACTCAAATTTTGCCTTCCTGTGTGACATATGTGTGAGTCTTTCTGAGGAATAGTGGAAACCACTGCACTGTTCGGAATAGTGGACTAGCGTGAAGTAATGTGCTTTGTAGTTGGTCTCTTTGGGCCATTTTTAGCTCCTGCTCCCACAGTACATCCCGAAGTTGGACCCTTCCACCGTGTGTATTTACCTGTATGGAAGATTCCCTTTAAATGGCTTAAACCTGACTGCCTACTCTGGTGAAAAATGCCAGTCAAATGTTACTCTCCTCTTCCTTTTCTTCATGATTGCAAATTGTACCATTCATACTCATATACTCAGAATTCTTCATGTTTAAAGTAAACCCCATTCTCTATATTCAAGGAATTGCTTCCCCAAAGCATAGCATCAAAGAGTCAAACCTTCCAAGAATTCTCTCGCTCTGCTCCCTGGTGGCACAGCTGAAGTGGTTGTCTCACTTCTGGGCCCAGCCAGCATCTTTGTCCAAAGTAAGATCTTAGCCTCCCATCCTTGAAGCATCAATTTCTAAACTCTGCGCTTTTCTTAGAACCTGATTGATTACTTGACTCGGAAGGTAAGACCACCACAGATCTCCCCAATAAACCTGAATTGTCATATCAATGTCGGATAAGGCCACCACAAAATGTCACATCTTCACTTTATATAGGATGGTTAGGGTGGGGTGGGGGAATAATAGTCATAGGACCAATAGATTATCCCATAAAGCCATACAGGGCACACCTGTCAGGTCCTTGGCACTCTCTTAAGAATAGGAGGCATAGCTTATCTACTCTCCTCTACTGTGAGGATTTGAAGAAAATTCCAAGTAAACAGATAAAGTCTAACTGCATAAGTAAGCTGTGCGCTCTGTTGCATTGATATGAGTCAATTATTGTAAATATACAAAGATGTAGTCTGAAGGTTGACACTAACTGAAAACTATAGGGGGCAAGCATAATGGGTATTCATGTAAAGATAACTTCATAAGCAGTTTCTGAGCATCCTTGTGCCAGGTGGGCAAAAGTGCAACAGAGGCTTCATAAGGTGGTCATTTTCAATCAGTTAGAAATGTTTGCAAAATATCACCATGGCAGGCAGTGGGGTAGGTGTTGCAGATGAAGAATACACCCCAAAGGACTCAGGGTTTCTGGTGCAAAACACTATTCAGGCAGCTAAAGGTTAAGTGAAAGCAAACAAAATCCCTAATCATGCTCTTCTTTAAATGGATTTGTAATTGCGTTCCGTGGAAGCAGACTGCAATATCAATAACTACAGCACAATGAACTGATGCTCTATTCAATTTTCATGGGGAACTTTGAAGTTTTTTCAATAAACTATGAATCATGCTTATTCTAAGACCAATTTCACCCCACTCCGAATCCACCGGAAGAAGTGCGCTCATTGGAGAGGCTCAGTTATTCCCTCCTGAGCATCAGTCTGTAGAAAGCTCCGAGCAGCGTTCGTCACCATCTCTGAACTGTGGCTAATTTCTCAGACTACTTAGGAGCGCATGAAAGTGGTTATCTTTAAAGATGCATCAAATTAGAGGGAAAATGAATAATACTCTGAAGTTAAAATTCCATCAATTCAGTCAGTATTTCCTTTTGCTAGTTAACTCCTCGGTCACGTGACTCATACTATCCAGTTCCCACACAGAATAACTAGAGCCCCAGATTCTGTTTGCTCACCCAAGAAAAACTGGGAGATTTTTTTTTCTGGGGAACTTACACCCCAAAAGTAAGTGCATCTTACAAGGTACCAGGAATCCTATGTGACACATGCCTATCATCTCAGCACTTGGGAGGCTGACACAGAAGGATTGCCATGAGTTCAAGGCCAGCTTGGGTTAAATAGTGAGGTTTAGGATGCTCTGAACTACAGAACAATAGCCTGTCTCAAAAAAAATGCACAATAAACAAACAAACATAAAAGATTCTGGACACTAAAATAAGTAAATGAAATTCAGAAAGAAACTTATCAATATCCATGTGGTTAGTAAATGTTGGCAGAGAAATTATGCTAGGTATCTCTGAGAGCTTAGACTCTTTCTATTTAGCTTTTCTCTGTAGAAGATCAAAGAAAACTGTCTTGAGAAGCATACCATAAAATAGGGAAAACAGCCCTCTTGCTATTCAACCACAGAAACTCCCACCTTGGACATGCCATTTGACAGATGCTCTAGAGTTCTTTGTTTAAAAGACCCCAAAATGAGAACATCTTAATACTGCCACATTTATGAGTTCCCAAAATCAGTGATCCTCTGAGCAGGGTCATCTGTACCCACAATCCCCTCTCAGACCTTCAGTATCTCTCCGTCAGGTTCTTTGGCTCCTGCTTCAACTCAGCTGGGGATGGGACTCAGTGACTTCTTCCCTTTTATCTTTGCACAAAATGCTTCCTTTTCTGAGCACAGAGCTCAGGCTCTGTGGTTTCCATTCATAGTTCTGCCTTTTGGGACTTGGAATAACTTTGATCCCATCTTTTTACAAGACAGCCCATCATAGATTTGAAGGTATGTCTCATCTGCCCAAATGAAACACTAAAGCATCCCTTAGATTTTACAAGTACAAATATGATGTGTTTTTAAATTCTTTCATTATTGTAATGACTTAGCACTTGCCTTGGTTGTGCTTCTAGGTCCTAGCCTGCCTAACAGCAGTAGTTAATTTAACTGATCTTGATTCATTCATGAACTATAGTCTAAATTCTGCTCAGCAACTACAATATTTCTTTTAAGTACAAATATAATCGTGTCTCTCTTTCACTCAAAGGCCTCTACTAGCTTTATGTTTAGAAAAAAAATTCCTAATATTTGCCTCACTGCATTAAGAACTCATTTGATTCTTAAGATTGTGATAAACGACCAATCTCAAACAATAAAATTTCACAATTCTTGAAAAATCTTTCAGCTGCTCCATATTGTATTCACATTTAGATAAATACTCGTGTGAATATGCTCAGAGTAGAATTAAGGGAAATTTTGCATTATATGCTGGGAAACCAAGCATGTCCAAAATTAAGTTACCTTACCATCTGACACTAGAAGAGTTTTATGAACTTTTCAACCCCTTGTAGGTTTTAGCTCCTCTGACACGAAATTTAACTTTTCCACTAATATTATATGTGCTGCCAAAGCAAGCACAACTTTTCCACTATTATAACATATAAAATATAGAAGAATTTAAAAGTCTTCTCAACAAAGAAAGACATTCCTAGTCATCCCAAATAAAACAAAGAAAATATAACCACAAATACGAATATGGCATGCTTTATGCTACAGCTATAAATTATTACTCTGGAATTCATGGACATCTGAAATTACATGTGATATTAGGGGTAGTGCAGAGCGAAAGACACCCATGTCAGCCTGCATTACCCATTCTAGCACTTTCTACATGGGTTTTGCTGGTATGGATACTTATCTAGCTTCCCAGATATATTGTGAAGGCTGAGTTCTCTTCTGCCTTCGTGTCATCAGCTCTACCCGTCTGTGCTAGCATGGTGTTCATTCCTTGATATTCAGTAAATACTGATTTTAAAAACAGTACATTAATGAAAGGGAGACTCTGAATCTCTTTCATGGAAACATCTATGTGAAATACAAAGTTCGATTAAGAGGATGCGTATGTTTGTGTTAATTATTAACCCATTCATTCATTTATTCATTCATTCCTTACTACTATTTCCTAAGCTCTTACTGAGAGGCAGCTGCATGGAACACAAGGAATCAATGGGGCACAGGAAAACAGGAGCACAAGCCTCTGTGGAGTTCAGTCCAGGGCTGAAGATACACATTAAGTCAATAACCGTAGAAATAGAGTCACAAACTGCAATGAATGCTATACAGGAGAAATGCAGAAGATTCTAATTTAATGGTGGGATCTTAAGAAAGCAACCTGGAGAAAATGATGTTTTGGTTGAGAGCTAAAGGATGAAAGTAGTCACTGCTGAGGCCAACACTAACATCTCTGTGCTTCTCACTGGGCAGGTTTCCCAGGAGCTTTCTCCAAAGATTATTCCCCTCAATTCCTTTCTCATTCTGTATCCACATGCCACTGTATTTTCTTGGTGAATTTCAGTTGGTCTTCAGCTTCTCTGAACAAGACGCTAGGACAGAATGGTGTTGTGCCACATGTGCTATGTAGAGGAGACCTGAGAGTCCAGCCCACGAGTGAAGAGGCCACTGGATGACCTTTTGATGACTTCAGTTCCTGCAGCTGTCTAACAACAATACATGGGATCCCCATCAAAAAATCCTTGACAGACAACAATAAACTGTTGGCTTAAAAATCAACAAATTTGGAGGTATTTTGCATATGTTAATGGATAACCAGAATACCTGCCAGTGATTATGTTAAGACTCTCTGGGGGACCTATCCTAATGGGTGAGGTTTATATTAGCTGGCAAGTTCTCCTGAAAGCAATATTTACTCCTAAGTCCTTATTGTGCTGGTGGAAAAGGAGAGCTTGCTTTTCCCAAAGGATCCAACTCTTACCTGTTCATATGTTGTCTGAATTACTTTTATCATTGCTGAGACAAAATACCCAACACCTAAAGTTAATAGAGGAAGGGTTTATTTTGGCTCATAGTTTGTAGAAGTTTCAGTCCATAGACAGCTGGCTGCAAGGCAGGGTAGCATGGCAGATGAACATCATAGAGGAGAAACAGTCCATGGCAGAGCAGAGCAGGCAGAAGGCAGACAGCAGTGAAGTAGCAAGAAGCAGGTGACGGTAGCAGCCCTCTTTCTGTCTGTTACATTCTATCCAGGGTACATGACCTTAGGATGAGTAACACTCACACCCAGTGTGGCGCACTGTTAATCCTAGCATCACACCCTTAATACCAGCATCACATTTTTATCAACAGCATCATACTGCCTAGATCCAGCCATCTCTGAAAAGCCCCACCTATGGCTGCATGAGGCTTGGGGGGACATCTAGATACAAGCCATAGCATACGTTAAACCTCCTTTGTTTGAATAGGCAGGAGTGACTGAGAATGTCTCCATCAAGGTACTTCTTTAACCTTAGACTTGCATCTCTGTCAGGGAGTCTACCAGTTTCTACATTGCTATGCTTTCCAAATTTTTCATCAAAATCTAACTCCTTGTTAGACAAAGATAGTATCTCTCTTTCTCATGGTGGGTAATGTTATTGTCAATTCTTTTCTCACTCTTCAGTATCCATTATCTTAATAAGGAAGCTCACTTCTGGCTACTGTTACATCCCTCAAATGAGTAGAGTGGGAAAGAAGGCCATGGGAAAAAAAAAAGGAGAAAGCATGTCTTAACATTGATGTAAGTGTTTTTGTTTGCACGTGTTTCATGATTAATATTCACACTCAGCATAATTAGCTTCCTTCCTAAGTTTACATACAACCTGCAGTGTTTATGCCTCTAGTTGATAGCTGAGCCATCAGCAAAGCAGTCCAGTTCCCGAAGGCTGGGTGCAGGTGGTTCTGAATACTGCGGGAAGGATGCCAGTTGCTCAGAAAAGCAGAATGTATGAGCTTTAAAGGTTTCTAAAAATATATTTTCTAGAAGACACATCCACCTCCATCTGTCTCGGGTGGATAAAAACATTCACTGACCCAATAATCTTAAGAAATGCCCTGCAGAACAAAGGAAAAAGTGGGAATAAATAAACTTTATTAATGGGGAAAAGATAAATAATAGAAAATAATATTATTTCCCTTTATTTAAATAATAGACAGTCCATTTTACTTGGACAATGACGATTGCCTCAAAATGTGATTTCAGCCTCCACAAAGCAGTGCAATTTCAGTTCCTTCATGCTTCACAGGCAGCCTGGGGTAAGTAATTCAACATCTCTTATAGAATCACTGACTTTTAAAGCTGAAAAAGGGCATAGAGTCAGAATCATATATTAGGTGATATATTACTACATATTATTTGTATTATACATGTATATCTCAATTGCCTGAGTTAATATTTTTCCATCAGTGGCTAATTCACTATTTAGAATTATTCATGAAAAAGTCAATTTTGACTTGTGGGAAATGAGTCAATATTTAAAGAATGCACACCTGTCAGGGTACGTGAAAGCGATTCTCCCTTATTTGATCATTAGAATGCTTCCCTAGCATGCAGCAGGACCTGTGGAAATTCCGGTTAAACAATATTCTCTGCAAATACTAATGCAGTGCTTACTATGTGCTGCTGGACTTTTTCCTAGTGTCATCTATTTGTCAATTAATTTAATCCTTTAAATATTCCTTTGGAGTAGAAACTGTTACTATTCCCATTTGTTAGGTAAGAAAACTGAAGCATGGCATTTAAATAAATCACATAAGGTCATACTGTTTATTAACTGTTTGTCAAGTTTCAGATCCCAGCAATACAATGCAAACATCTGTGTTTTTAACCAGCTGAATAACACTGCCTCCCATTTGAAAATGCAAGGATTTTATATTTATCAACTCCAGGTTATTTTATCCTAAAATAAATCAATATTTCCTTTTTTAGCATGCTCTCATGTATATATTTCGATCTTTACATTTGACATCAGCTTTGAGAGGTACGCATGGCAGGAGTTATTATTATTCCAGTTTAAAAATGAAGAAATTTAGCAATTCTCTTTCTCAGCTTCTACATATTTTTCACATGAAAAATAAAGCTGTCTATTTAAAAAATGCCCACAAATTAATACTAAAATAACACAAGCTATTCAATAAAAAGTGGGCAAAGTTTTGGAAAGATATTTCACAGAAGAAAAAAACTTGTGACTCCAATATATGAAGAGAGATGTGTAACATTATTAATGGTCAAGGAAATGCATATTAAGGCCAGAATAGGATACTAATTTTATTCATTTTACAGACAAAAATGTAAAAATATTCTGAAGTGTTTAAAATAAAATAGAGCCATAGAATCTATATGCTGCTGAGGAAACTATAAATTTGGAAAAGTTTGGCATTATCTACTGAAGTTAAAATTCATGTATTCTGTGACCTAGAAATTTCATTCCTACATAAATTCTTAAAATATATTCAAATACATCAATAGAAGACACATATAAAATGCTTGTCTCAGCACATTTTATTATAGCAAAAATCTAGAAACAACACAAATGTCCATCAATGTGAGAGTAGTGAAAAATTGATCTAATATTAAGTAGTTGTTAAAATGAATAAATTCTAAAGGCACATATGAAAAATATGATTTTTTTAAAAAATGAATCTTAGATGAATACTAAGATTCTAATACTAAAATGAATGCTAAGATGCAAAGAGACAAATCTCAGGTTAGGTAAACCTACAAAAAAGGAAAACCAGTAAATGACAAGAGCTTAGGGAAGGAGAGAGACAGGCACATAGGATAATGAAAGGATTCTATGCCAGGCAGAATTCTAAGATGACTCTGCGATAATCCACATTGTTGTGTACAATCTGCTCCCCTAAGGGTGAGGTAGGATCTGTGACTTGCTTCTAATGCAACAAGGCAAAGTTGATGGACCATCACTTCCATTCTTAAGTTATGTGGCAAAGGTGAAAAAGCAAAAGTCTTTAGCTGTTATGATAACAATTCAGACTCCTTCTTGTACTCACCAATAGCATATAAAAAGAAAGAATGAGGAGGATGGAATGGGGCAGCATGCTCAAAATCCCTGTGGAGCAGGACCCTGCCAAAAGAAACCTTGTATGAAGGTACAGTACATGGGAGAGTCCCCGGAGGGCAGGGCACAATCTGCAAGATTGCTGGTGCCCTTGAGAGACTGGGAAGGTCATCCAAAATCAGTGACTGGTACAGAGCATCATCTAACTGGTCACTCCTTACTGGAAATAACTGGCTCACCCTACTCTTCTCCATTTAGAGAAGACAGTGCTGTCCATGGACAAGCATGTTGACAGAAATGTGTGCAGGTAGGGAAGGCAAAGAGAGAACGCCATGGGCAATAGAGGACATACATAACAAGATGTTGTGGGCAAAAACAAACAGCCAGTAGCCAAGTGCAACGGGAGAAGTAGTAGAGAGTGCTGGAGTCACCATAATGATGGCACCAGAGTAGTGGAGGATACATGCTGCTGGGGGAAGGAATCAGGCACCATGGCATCTCAGGGAACCACAAAGATTGTCTCTACTTTTCTGACCTCCCTATTACACACCCCCCCCACTTACTTGATGTGACTTACTTGAGAGCATCTCTGTCCTGGTCCCTCAAGAGATGAAGAGCACAGGCTCTGGAACAAGGCTTCCTGGGTTTCCACCCAGAGCTCCTTTACTGCCAGGCCTGTGACCTGGAGCAAGTTACCTTCTGTGTCTGTTTCTTCATCTGGGAAATGGGGGCATCATTACTACCTGACTCATAAGATGACTGTGAGTAGTAATAGGGCAGTATTTGGCATGCAGTAAGTGGGGTGACTTAATTATTGAACGGATGTGTCAGATCAGAAACTCCCCACTGTCTGACGTTCCCTTCTGTGTGAAGAGAAATCAGTCAGTGTAACTTTCCCATCTTCTCTCACCCCTTAATCACCCCATCCCTCGTACAGGCTGTGAGTTTATG
Organism: Dolichotis patagonum; assembly: GCA_004027295.1. Classification (NCBI taxonomy): domain Eukaryota; kingdom Metazoa; phylum Chordata; class Mammalia; order Rodentia; family Caviidae; genus Dolichotis; species Dolichotis patagonum. Next base: position 24,319 of record PVJX010017995.1, read on the forward strand.
GAGTGAGTGATTATCTGATTGGAGAACATATCAGTTAAAATAGAACTCTCAACTTAGGGCACTGGAAAACCGAGCAACCAGCCTGCCATCTTGGTAAACGGCTATGAGTCTACCGACGTGATGCGCGGGCCAAAACTCAAACATCCCACCCATCCCCACCGCCTCATTAGCAAGTGGGAGCCAGAAATCTGAGCATCTCTTGGGAGGTTGACCATAGGTAATATAGCAAATAAGGGGGATCTACTTCTGCAATCTCTTTGAAGGCAAATATTTTTTATCACCGTTTTGCTTTTTCTTGATTAACGGTATTGCTCTATTCAATATTCTGTTTTGATAAGTTCTATAATATTCTGTATTTCCTTTGATTTTGCTTTACCTGATTGAAAGAACAACTATTGTGAAGATGACGAGATATACTATGGTACCTATTACTGGTATCCCGGTAACCTGCTGTGAAGTTCTGTACCAATTTCACTACACTGTCTCAATTGACTTTGTTCCATCCTGTTCTGTTTTATTACCTTCAAATTAATAAAAAAAATTTTAAAAAATTAAAAAAGAAACATTTAACTTGAAAGGAAATTTATAGACTGAAAATCAAAGGAGAGGAAAACAATTGTTCCATACAACAGGAGTTCAGGAAAAAAAAAGCAAAGTTAACTTGCCCAGCAACCACAGAATGGATAAGAAAGATGGTATTTCTATACCATGGAAAGCTACCCAACTATAAAGTAGAATAATCTTGAGGCTCTTGCAGATAAATGGATGCAACTGGAGATCATGTTCATGGGTGAAACAATTTGAACTCGTACAGATGAACCCTAGCATAAAAAACAGAAGGAGTTAGAGGGATCAAAAAAGCACAATGTATATTATAAAAGTGATAGGGGAGGAAACACCTGGAAGGAGAAGCCTGTGACACTGTTCACTTCTTACTGTCTTGGCTTAAGCTGTTGTATTGTTTTCACAATTTTGTTAGGCTTGGTTTTGTTCTGCTTGTTTTGTTAGATTTTACTGTGCCTGATGGTACGGGCAGCTATTTTGAACATAATGGGGTGTATTATGGTATGCATGGTTAGTTTCCTATTATCCTGTTTTGAAGTCCTATAATGTTTTCATTCATTTGTTTAATCGGTTTTATCTGTTGTGTTTTGTTTGATTTTATTATGTGTGATAGTATGGACAAGTGTTTTGAAGAAAACGAAACATTATAGAAACAATTGTTCATTTCCTATTATCTGGTGTTGAAGTCCTGTACTACTTTCATTCTTTTGATTGGTTTTATACTATTTTGTTATGTTTGATATTGTTGTGTGTGAAGATATGGACAACTATTTCGAAGAAAACAAGAGACTTTATGGTAGCCACTGTTGATTTCTTGTTGTCTTGTTTTGAAGTCCTGTGTTGCTTGCATTGTTCTATTCTGATTTGCTTTGTTCTGGTTTTTTTGTTTTATTCTCTTTAAAATAAAAAAGATTAAAAAAAATAGATCTCTCAGCCTTAAGAAACACAACACACTAAAAAATAGTGGCTTAAACAAGGTAAAGGCTAACTCTAGTCTATAAATAAAAATCCAGAGTAAGGGATCCAGAAAAAGTATGATATCTCCAGGGCCCCTGGATCATTCTAGTTTGTTTGACCTCCTCAAAATTTGATTTCCATTAAATTGGCCAAAGTGAATGCCCTGGACTCTTATTCTTGCCAGAAGATAGAAAGAAAATGGAGAAAAGTCAGACCTGTGTTATTCCTAGAAACTGGGCACAACACTTCCCTTTACTCTTATCCTGTGAAACCAAATCCTATTGCTGCATCTTGCTGTAAGGGAGACTGGGAAATGTAGTCTTTATTCAGGAGAGCCACTGCACCCCAATAGAAAGGGTAGAGCTGGGAGTAGTGTTCCCCAAGAAGGAAGAGAAAAGTAATTTACAGGAATAACTGTCGGTATCTGCCATGGTGAACTTTTAAGGAGAAATTTGAGTGGGTTTGTGCAATACACTTGCTATAGAAAAGGATAATCTAGCATAGCAGGGTTAGGTAGATGTCTGTAAAATTTTAGGTCTCAGTATTAGGAATTGCCTTGGTCACAAATACACACTATATTTGCCAGCATTGTTTTTAATAACGAAAACGATTATATACTAATTTCCACGTCTGAACAACGTTGTCTTATTTTCAGTTCTTTCAGAACCCAGGTAGAAAAAAAGGTGGTATTGTTGAGACCCTTCAAGACTCCCAATATATCTCAATAAAGAAAAGATCTTCATCAAATGTGTCAACATACAAGGGAATCATGTAGAATCCCCCAACTCTTGAATCCATGCCATAGAGTCCAGAGTTTGTTCATGGATACCTTTCTATTACTGTACTTCCAGAACCAAAATTTATTCCATAACTAAATCTATATGGATGCAATCTTTTAAACAATGCTATTTTATTTTTTCCATTCTGAATTGATTTTATACTGAGCAAGATTCAAGGCCTTAGTGTTTACCCTTCAGCAAATGGTTTTTTTAATCCAAACTGATTATTCTCTAACATGTCCCATTTTAACATTTAGAAAACGTCCATTTTTAGCAAAATCACAGCTGTGGGAATGCAACTTGGTGATGTGGAGGAGGGTAACACTTCAATTTGCTATATTAGAAAAGTAAGAAAATCACTGACTTTTAGATATTTGGGGAAATTGTAGTGATTATAGAGCAAACCCCTGCTATTATGGATGAGAAGGCTGAAACCTAGAGAAGAAAAGTGATATATTGTTGGTTACTCAGGCTAGTAAATTACAGAATTGCATTAGAATCCTGTAACTGCCCATCCAGTATACTTTCCAGTACATGATGTGATGCAAACTCTATGCTCTCCCACCACTCACTTACCCTTTAGTCAAGGAAGTTAAAGAAAAAGTGAGTCAATTATTTCAATTCTCTATGAGTCACTCTTTCATCTGTAAAATGAGAATAATAATACTTACTTTCTAAGACTATTGATAAGAATTAAGTGAGACAACTATTCTAATACCCTAAAATAGTCAACACAAACATACACCAAATGGAATAAGTGCTCTTTTTAAAAAATGAAAACCTATCTACAAGTTTAAATGTGGTGAGCATTAATATAATGATCTTATCACTTGCTTGTCCATCCATTCTATCAAGTGTAAAGCAGCAATTTTTGAACTATTTCTTTTGCAGCAAGGACTGTGCTGAGCTCAACATGAAGAAAGATAAATGTGTATGGAGCATAGTAAGGGCAAAAGTGAGGAACAGGGAAGGGTAAATTTGAGATAGTGAGTGGTAAACAACATTCTCTTGATTGGCTTCCGCTGGAAATTACTTCTGAGCTTCACTTTTTAAAGTAAACTAGAAATTCTTAAAAGAAGGAATAGCATGTTCAAGAGGACTAAGGGAAGAATGCAGTGTTGTTCATTTTCAAGTACCAGAGAGCAGTCAGACAGCAAGGTACAAAAAGGAGAGACTTAAATGGTAAGCGGGGCAGGAACTAGGGAATAAAGACCAGCTAGTTCATTCAGGCCAAGAGGGGTTTACCGATTGCTTTTGAGCAGAGGGAAGTATGGCCACATTGCCTTTGGTGTCAGTGAGGAAAAGAAGCAAATTTGATGAGGCAGAAATCAGGGAAGACAGGAGATGATATCATGACTTCAAGACTGTCCATCAACATCCACAGGGAAAAGGAAATGGCGTGAGGCAAAGGCAAAGGAAATGAACAAGATAAAAGAGTTGAGCCAAAATGCTGGACTTACTGACAATATTAGGAAGCCAGAGGGAGGAAAGTGTCTGTTGCATCTTGACGTGCTTTTACCTAAAGAATGGGTGGATAGATGGGGAAATTATCAAGGAAGAAACAGGATGGGGAGCAATTCAATTGCTTCCAAACATGTTAAAGGGGGTTTGCTGAGAAAGATGTGCTTAGTTCGTTTGTTCATCCGTTGAAAAATCTTTTACTGAACTGGTACCATGCACAAGGAACAAAGAAGTTTTAAAGAGAGATGTGCTTTAGTTAGGACGTTTGTTTTTTGTTGAGATGAGCATCTCACTATAAAGACAGTGGGACACAGAACTCTCTAGACAACATGCAGATGTATTGAATCTTCTGTTGCCTGAGGTACTAACAAAAGGTCACTCATCACCTGGCCTGGTGCTGCTTCAGGGTTTTCACAGAAGTCAGCTGGGACAAGGGAAGTATGGGAGGTATATTTTCGGTTTTAGTATTTCATAAAATTCTGCTTGTTTGGGGTGAAGATGGTGTGCAGAACAGAAGATCCCTTAAGCAAGAATAATCCCACACAGCTACTCATATAGTTGCATTGCAGTATGAAATATCCTTAAGAAATTCATTCTAAATAAAGTTATCAAGATAAAAATTATAGATATCTTGTACCTTGCAAAACATGACCCTATTTAAATCAGCACTACACATTTTCACAGTAGATTTTCTTTTTGCAATATTTACCCTCCTACATAACGAGTTTGAATTGTCACCCTCCCCACGTGCTATTCTGGACATCTTGAGCTTTGTCATAAGAGAATGAAAAAAAAATAGAATTAAAAGGGAAAAAATGGAAATAGAGCACTTGCAAATGAGACAGGGACCAAGAAATGAAAGGAACAGGGTGAGATGGAAGGGACAGGGAATGAAAAAAGAATTAAGATATGTTATATACTGTTCACGTGCCAACCCCTCATGATAAATTCTATCATTATGTACTGCAAACAGGTAGCAATACAAAATTAAAAGATAATTCAAAAATGCATGTGTAAATCAAGAAAGTCACTTAACATTGATGTTAATATCCTTAAAACTAGGCAGCCTCAAACACTAAAATAAATTTCTTAGGCATAAAATGTACAAACCAAATAAATAAACATATTTATTCTAAGTTTCATAGTGTGGTTCCACTGCTGGGAAGATAAAGGTAATGAAGAAAAACCGGCATTCAGTGCCGTTTAAGGTGTTATTTCTCAAACACCTACACTGAGCCACATCTTGTCCAAGACCTGTGGGTTGCAGAAGCCAATAAGATACGATGTTGTTCCCACATGGATGCAAGAAAACAGAAGTAGGAACCTTAAAGAGAAAGTTCTTTATGGGTTTGAGGAGATAAAAGAACTACTGAAGATTCCATTTGTATTTTGGAAAAGAAGAAGGGCTGAACTTCATTTCAAGTGGAAAAGACTCATTTCAACAGAAGTAGGAAGAACAGCACAGTCTGATGAGAAAGAGCTGCAGGATATGAAGAAGGTTCTCTAAGGGGCTGAAATGTGTACCCTTCCTCACTCATAGGTTGAAGTCTGAACACCCCATATGCCTCAAAATGCCTCTGCATTTGCAGATGGCATCATTAAAGAAGTAAAGTGAGGTGACTGGTGACCCAAGTCCAAAATGACTGCTATCTTTAGCAGGTCAGGACAGATACTCATGGAGAAAAGACCATGTGGAGACATAGGAAGTGCTTATCTACATAAGCCAAGGTCCAGAAGCAACAACCTTGTTCGCAACTTGTTGGCAGACTTCCAGCCACCACATTATTTTGAGAAAATAAATTTTTGCTGCCTGAAACACTAGGCCTATCACACTTTGTTATGAACAGCCTAGCAAAGACAAGCTTTAACCTGCCAAGGTTTGCAAGATTTGCAAAGGACTATGAAAAGCATCACTCTTAACCCTCACATTAACCCTTTGAAGTACCTGTTGTTGTATACATTTAAGGAAACTAATGCAGAGAATAAGTTACTTGCTCAAAGCCACACATCTATAAATGGCAAAAAGGCAGTGAACTGATGCCATCACATACTGGTGTTTGCTAGTTTCACGTAATGATATATTATGGACATTCCGCATATCACTAAAAATCTGTGTTAATTTATGTCTGCTCCTGGACTTTGAATAAATTACCTAAGGAATCTATACATATTAGAAAAAAGTATCTTAAAAACCAATGTTAGAAAAAATAAAAGTGAGCTATAACATGGTAAAAGTATTAGGGAATCTAGTGCTCACGCAAGACCAAATGCCAGAATAGGTGCATGCATGGTCAGGGCACAGCGTGGTTCTTGGTAAGGCAGGCATCCCACCTTCCTGGATGCCGGCAACCTAGGGGGCAGAACAGGAGCCTGGAGCCTGATACAGTACAGTGGCCAATGATGTCAATGCTCACATCAAAGCATACTGAAGGAGAAAAAGAACTTAAAAATTTTTATGACAACACTTGAGGGAACATTGGCAATGATTAGTATAATTTGGAAACTAAAAATTGAAAGTTCTTTTCTTGTTTTTTGATTGCCTTTGTGTGATGTGGATTGAACCAAGGGTCTTTACACTGAGCTATATCCTTAGCGCGCGCACGCGCACGCGTGTGTGTGTGTGTGTGTGTGTGTGTGTTTGAAGCAATGTCTTACTAAGTTTCCCAGACTGGCTTTGAACTTCTAGTCCTCCTGCTTCTAGCTACCAAGTCACCAGGGTTACAAGCATGCCCCACCCCTTCAGGTGCACAGGTTACCACTTCATTCTTCATAACCATTTTCATAAGGGGGTGGGCAATCATTTCAAAGCACTAAATTCATAGCCAGTATAACACATGAATGAAGTGGTATCTTATGAGGACAAAGAAAATGTGATGTATTATCACCTTCTTACTATCTGACTGGAAATAATATCATAAACCCTAAAAACAAACAAACAAAAAAAACCAGCCAGCACTCTGGGAGGCTGAGGCAAGAGGATCACCAGCCCAAACACAGTGTAGGCAACTTAGTAACTCCTGCTACTAAATGAGACTGTACCCTAAAATAAAAAAGGGGTAGGGATGTGGCTCAGGGAGAAAGCCCTGGATTCAATCCCCAGAACCACAAAAACAAAATGAGACAAAAATAACTTCAAAAGTTAGAATAAATTACCCTAAGAATATGTTTAAAGTGTCCTCCGATTTCTTAAAAAATTTAATAAGAATATGTGTAAAAATATTTTGTAAGTTGGGGATTTAGCTTAGTGGCACAAGTGCCTGCCTGGTAAGTACAAGGTTATGAGTTCGATTCCTGGTACAAAAAAATACTTTGTAAATTTCGAAGCACTCTAACAGATTAAAAAATTGTTACTACTGTATATTGAGTACTTAGCATTTTCTATGTACCAAGAATTATTTTGTGATGATTAATAATAATGCTAATAAATACCTGTAAATTAGCATGATAGAGTTTAAACTGAGTTAATAGTCTCCTAGGGAATCTAAAATAAAGGAATGATTCACGAAGGTTGGAGGTTGCCCTCCCAACCCCCGCAAAAAGCATTTTGAAAACCATCATGGATCTAGCATATAGTGGACCAGGTGCAGGTTCAAACTTGAACCTGGGGCTGCAATTCCAGCTCTATCATTTATTAGTTAGTCAACCTAAGGTGAATCATGAAATTTTCATTGATGATAATATACCTTGAAGAATTCCTAAAAGATTTAATGATGAATTGAAACATTCATTGTTATTAGGCTCTATTATTAGTTTCTTTGCTATAGCAGAGAACCACAAACTGAATGGCCTAACAGAAGAGACATTTATTTCTCACAGTTCTAGAGGCCAACAGTCCACAATCAAGTTGTTGAGATCTCTGCAAAAGAACTTATTCCAGGGCTTTTCTGGTTTCTGTTGATGACTGGCCATCACTGGTGTTCCTTGGCATCATTCTGGTCCACCCATCTTCTGTTCCTTTCACTCTGTCCCTCTGTGTCCTCACAGGACCATTTTCCCTCTGTATCTCCCTCCTTTTCTAAGGAGACTGCTCATACTGAATTAAGGTACCAGGGTGACTTCATTTTAAATAGTTACATCCAAAATAACACTATTTCCCAAAATATCACATTGTGAAGTACCACAGGTTGTCACCAAATGTATCTTTACTTGTGGGAGGGCATGACTCCTGCCGTAATAGGGGCTTAGGTTTAGATCTTCACCCCGACTCTATCATCAGCCAGCTTCTGTTTATCACAGGTACTGTCTCTGACCTTCGGTGAGCACTATAATTTATAAATGCAGATGATAATCCCTCATTACAGAATTGTCCTAAGTATCAAAAAAGACTCTAAGAGAGAGTGCTCTGTAAATGGCAAAACACATATAATTTAATCAGGAACGTTCCTGTGGGCACAACAAAACTATTTCAGTGTCTATCCTAATCTTAGCAGCCAGCTTCTTTAGCTCCTGAAAACCATTTACTGTATCAAAATTTCTTGCTTGCCTTCAACAACCGCAAACAGGACATTTTATTAATCATTTGTCCTCTTAACTCTAAGAGAACTGAATTATGCCTGCAAATGATTGGGCCCTGACAATTGAGTTACCTGACAATTTCCATATAAGCCACAGTGCTAACCTAATGCAATATGACAACACAATCTTGAAATTTGATTATTCTGAGTAAGAAAATATTTGTCAGAAGGCTCTTCAGTACTGCACAAGGCCTGTTTAGTATCTGTATGTAAAAATTAAGTTTCAAGAGTGAGAGCCCAAAGAGCAGCCAGCCTGCCATCAATCATCCTTCTCTGGCTTCAGATTGAACAAATTAATGTGTACCTGGTTCTGTAACCTTGCTCTGCAGAACTAGTCTATAAATAATAAAACCCACTATGAGTTGTAAATTGGAGGGTATAGTCTATTTTATCTCCATGGAAACAATTTAAATGGAAATAGGCTGTCAATATTTTTATAAACCAGGCATGTTAGAGTATCCAAAATAGCTTCCCCACAGGTTCCTCATTTCATTTTAGTAAATGATTTTAAAGAGCAACAGAATATGTAGGCATTTGATTCATTTTTATTATAAGTTCTGTACTAAAAATAATGACTTGTCTTTCTTCTATTTCCATATAATACTGTTATCATAAAATACTACATACCCAGCCCCCCAAAAACCACCACATAACAGTGAATCATAATGTACTATTAAGACTAGGCCACATGGTCCTGAGCTCGATCCCCAGTACGATAAAAAAAAAAAAGACTAGGCCACAGTTTTACCAGTCTGAAATGCAGTGGTCCCAATAAGGAAAACAAGGAAAAGTCATTTCAAAACACCTAGAATATCTTGCAGGACATGAAGCCAGTGATAGGACTGGACACTAGTTCTGGCAGCTCTTTTTTTAACTGGTGCATAATACGTGTGCATTGTTATAGCACTGTTTTAGTTAGATTTTATGTCACTGAGATACAACACCCAACACCCACAACTCACACTTTCAGGAGATCTAGTAAAGGGTTGGCTGGCTGCACTGTAAAAGGGTATGGCAGAGAAAAGTTGCTTAGTTGATGGTGATCAGAAAGCAGATCAGGGAACATCACTAGAAAAGAGCACACAAAGGACCGTATGCACTGTCTAAGATCAGACCTCCAGGATTTATCCAGACATATCCAGGAGTATGCGTTCCTAACCTGTTAACATTTCTTAATCTCATGAAGCTGACATATCAGGAGAGATCTAAAGTCATGATTCACACTGGTCAGCTTCACATTCCTATATTTTCTTGAACTATAAATTAATCTCCAAATAAAAACAATAGCAAGTTAATGATGCTAGCTACCATAATATGACTATCCTATTTACAAAGATAATAACTAATATAACTGTCCTTCCTCTAAGTCTCAACATTTCCAGCATTTTCCAAAAGTCCAAATCTAAGCCTCATCTGAAACCCAAGACAAACTCTTAACAGTGTAATTCTGTAAAAATCAAATACAAATTATGTAATGCAATATACAATAGGATAAACATTCCCATTCCAAATGGAAGAGTAGGAGGATGGAAAGGAATTGTACCAAAACAAGGCCAAAAGCCAGTGGGACAAACAGTAAGTCCTGTAGCTCCATATCTGGCATCCAGGGCACATAGTGGGGAGACGTAAATTCCAGCCCACTAGAGAGCTAGTCAGCCCCAACAAGGCCTCTCTCCTAGGCTGGCTCTACTCCTGGCTGCAGCTTTCTTCAGAAGACTTTCTACATGCCTGGAAGCTCCAGTGTTCTGGGGTAGTCACTGCACCTTTGCTTTCATTCTCTAAGACTTATACTCTGCCTTCTCCAGGGCCTTTTGCTTGGCTTCCCAAGCCTTCCTTTGAAGTCATGGTGGAAGCCTTCCAGATCCAACAACTCATGAATTCTGCATTCCAGGAAAACTAACATCACATGGACGATACCACTTAGCATCCAGTTTGAGCAGTACCTTGGACCATAGATGCAAAAGTCTCTGAATGCCTAGAATGATGAGCATAGTGAAATGAATCCCAAACAACCAATTACTTAGTATACCCTTCTGGAGTAGGGATCCCAAGGACTCTTTTCTCAGTTAAATGCTTACACTTTTACACCTTTGAGCCTATAATGGATATGGTCTTACTGATTCCCGAGATGTCCTCAAGTCTTCTTTCTTCTTTCTTCTTGCCCCTAAATAAAAAGTGCTTTGTTTCTTTATAATGGTGCTAATCTCTTCAGCAGTCATACATCTTTTGAGCCAACTTTACACATGGCTCCTTCTGGGCCAACATTTAGCTTTTCCAGATTTTTCGTCTGCCTTTTGCCCCTAATTCTCATTATAAATATGGCTTAAAGCAGTCAAAAGTACCTATATCACAGCCTGAAATTTGAATGTCTTGGAATTTTATCCACCAAATCAATTAGTCCTCCACCCTTAATATTAGTCTGCTACAAACTGTTAGGACATAGGCAAAATGTAGATAAACTTTATGGCAAAGTGTAATACACATGAACTCTAATCCAAATGTCAGTGAAGTCCTCATTCCCAACTGTAACCTCCTAAGCCTGGCTTTTGCTGTCTGCATTCCTATCAGTATTCTGGTCTTGTGAGCTCTGACCACCTAATATTGTATATTGATCTTGTATCCCACAACCCAGCTGTACTAATTTTTCAGCACTAGTACTTATCAGCAGACCAATGGGGATACTCTATATATGATATCACATATTATCATTAATCTTGATTGTCAACTTGCTTGGCTGGAGAGATGTCTGGGACATTAGTAAAGCACATTTCTGGGTGTGTCTATGTGAGCCATGGAGGTATGATCTTGAGACTCTATCTGGTCCCTAGTCTATTCCACATTGGGATTTTCCTCTGCTTCCCAGCTTCTATGACTTGAGCTTCCTTCCTTCATCACCTCCTCCCACCATGACGTTGCTGCCTTTGGAGCCAGCTGACCATGGACTAAAACTTCTGAATGATGAGCCAAAATAAACCTCTCCTCTTCTAAGTTGTGCATGTAATGTATTTGGTTATAGTTATCAAAAGATAATACAGCATGTCTCTTGTAAACATATTTTTACTTTTCTGATCTATATGTATTTTCTTTTCCTTGCTTCTACCACAATGTTGAGTAGAAGAGATTTTGAAAAAGGACATCCATCTTATTCTTCATCTTCAGAGAAAGGTTTTCACTTTTTCACCATTGTTTATGTTGCTAGCTGTGGTTTTTTCATAGGGGCCTTTATCACACTGAGAATTTTCTTATCATTTCATTTGTGGTGTTTTATGATAGTAAAGTATTTCAAATTTTATCAATTGTATTTCCGCATCTATTGTGATGATCATATGATTGTGGTCCTTAGTGCAAGTAATAATATGAATTACACTGGTTGATTTTGTACCTTCTTATTTCTTTGAATGTAGTCTATTAATGTTCTTCTAATTTCTTAGAGTATCGGGTTACTCATTCTAACTCTTTTATTCTCTTGTAGATAGCATATAAGGGGTGATGTTTAACTGTTCTACAAAAATCTGAATTATGATTGAAGTGTTTAATCCAGTTACATTTAATACAATTGTTGACAGGGTAGAATTTGTTTGCTACTTGTTTTCTATGTATTTTAAATTTCTGTTTTTCTGTTTCCCTATTTTTTGTCCTTGTAAGAGATACTTTCTACTGTGCCATTTTAGTTCCTTTGAACAGAAATTTACTTAAGTGCCTGAAGCAAACAAGTTTTCCAGTCTTTGTGAAACAGCCCCAGGGGTGTGTGTGTGTGTGTGTGTGTGTCTAATTAAAGTGAAACTTTAGTGATAATGTAGTTTGCAGCCCTGACTTAGCCTCATTTCCTGATTGAGCAGAGCTTAACATTTAACATCAACTAATAATGAGATCATAAGACCCTCTCTGGTCTTTCTGAAACAGACAAAGCCTTTAGTTTTTGTATAGCTTTTTAGGTACTGAAGAATATATTGGAGTTTTTCAAAGTTCCCTGTGAAGAACTCATTCCTGAGATTTTCCTTTAAGGTTTTATTGTTTTGTTTTGTTTTGTTTTGTTTTGACAGCCTCTTGTTTGCCCCAATGATATTTTAGCTTCATGCAATGTTAAATAATTTGGATTTGATTATTTCAAACAAAGATCCTATGGATTGGGTTTCTCTTACTGGATAATCTCTGGTTCAGATGAAATAAAGATATACCCTGTAAATGCAATGTTCCCAAGAAGCTGTCAGATGGATCAAATAGTGACAGTTCTCAGGAAATTATTTGTTCTTTTCATTGGTTGATTTGGTTTGTTTTGTTTGATTTGTTTGATTTGTTTCTAAATCTCCAACGCTTTTCTGTCCCCCATAAAGGCTAGGCTGCTAGTATTCCTCAGTACAGTGGTTGTGAGGCTGTTGGTTATCAAGGCTATCATGGAGTTTAGGAGCAGAAGGTGAGACGAGGACAATTTTCAAAGCCAAATTCTCACTGTTTTAGTGAGACTCAGCTGTTACTCTTGAATAAGTAAATGTAACTCATACCATTGAAATGTTTGGTTGACATGTGGAGCTCTGAAAAAGTTAATTTTGCCAATTACTCATTGGTTTTATGGATGAAAAGTTTTTCTGAGATGCTTATTCTGTCAGTCCACAAGTGCTTCCCTCCGGGTGCTACTTTAAACTGTGAGTTTGGTAGTAATTTTGATGTAACAATAGAAAATTATGTATGCGATAAGGTCAAGGGTAGACTTGGACCCCAGACCTGGGTCAAATCTTCAGATAT
>PVJX010017996.1:0-37329 GCA_004027295.1 Dolichotis patagonum
AATGGACACACACATTTGATTATTCACATTTCACATGTATATTATTAAAATGGTCACATTACTCGATTACCGGGGAAGGAATCATGGGCCAAAAAAATTTTTTTGTCTGAATTATAAACAAAATAATCAAGTTACTCGTGAGGTCTGTGGACGGCCAGAGGCCCGTGTTCCCAGCAAGAGGCTGTCAGGTTGGAGGGGAGGAGGAGCTGCCATCACAAAGTCACACAGCTCACGGGAAACAGGAATCGCCACCTCTGGGAAGGCGCACTCCTCCTTCCAGCCCGGGAGGCTGCCAAGAGCGTGAGTTATCAGCAGCAGGACCGAGGTCTGCCCGATGAGCCTCAGCTGGAGGAAAGGCGTTCCCATCCACGCGGCGCCTTTGTGCAGGCTCGGGAAGGTGTGGGTTTGTGTATACATGTTTTAGGGAGGCCATGAGGGGAAATCTGCTCATTCCTTAGGGGATCAAGGAGAAATAAGGAACAAATATTACATAAATATCCAGTTATCTGAGGGACTGGCTTACCATTACCCACGGCTTTAGCCAGATGAGTTTTTTGCAGCAGTACACGTGGCCTACGATTATTAGGTGAAAACCAGCAAGCCATCAGCAGCTAGACGAGTTGCCCGTGCTTATCGGCCACGCGTACATCCTCTTGGGTGAACTGTCTGCTCAAGTCTGTTGCCCCCTTTCTAAGTGGGCTGTTTATTTTCATGCTGGTGGGTTTTCAGAGGTCTTCATACATTCTGGGTACAAATCCTTTGTCAGACCCATCATTTGCAAACACTTCCCCCAAGTGCTGATGGAAACAGCAGCACTGCGATGTTATTTAATGAGGAAGTCTCTCTTTGGAGTCCTGCCATCTCAGCCCCGCAGAGAGGCACACAATCTTTAAGCTCTGCAGCACAGAAAGCTCAACTTTAAGAGTTAAGATAGAGCACAGGTTCCCAGGAAAGGGAGAGGAAATCTCGCATAATACATGGAATGTGGTCCTCAGTGTTTGTGGACCAACTTGGTAGCAAAACAGAAACAAACCAACAAAAAACAATGATCACAAATGACTGTGTGTGCACAAGATTAATGTTCTGGGGGAAAAGTAACTAGAAAAATATTCCATTGGTCTCAGGAAATAAATAGCTAACAAGCACATGAGTAATGGACACATGTACCAAAGTACTCTCACTTGGCTGCATTACCTCTGATGCCAGGTGAGGAGGACCACAGTGGTTTGTCTGTCATGTGCTTCAGTCCTAAAGCATGCACATCATTTAAGTGGCACTTTTAACCTTAGAGAGCGTGCACCCAACATGTAGGTTGTCCATTTCCTAGCTGGTTTTCAACCGTTAGGAAACCATTCACCTTTCCTACATGTTAATAAATTATCATCCTCATCATTAACTTCGCCGGGTGAGGGAATATTCTTATAGGGCAGAGGCAACGGGCACTCATGCTGTGGGTCTGGCATGGACAAAATCTAGCGACCCACCCCTGGATGTATCTTGTGTGAAGATGTCCACCAGGGAGTCCCCTCTCCTGCAGCCTCAGGACATTCTCGGTCTTCCTCTGTGGCTGGTTTGGCATCAAAAGATGGGGGAACAGCAGCCCTTCTGTTGGAGGCAACAGTCTGTATGTCCCACAACCCCAGCCTAATGGATCCATGGGGACTACACCTGCCAGTGCCTGGCATCTTGTGCAGTCACGTGTGAGGGAAACTGCTGCTCCAAAGGGAAACTAAAAGATTCAACTGGTAATCCAAGCCATCGCGACGTTACCATGTCCTGGGATGAGTCTCTCCCCAGGAGCTCAGCGCAGCCTGGAGCTCGCATGCATGGGGACAGAGCCCCAGGGCCGCGGCTGTCCTCTGCCAGGCTGATCGGCCACTTACTTGCCTCTTTCAGGCTGCAGGCTGTCAAGCAGGCACTTCAGCTGCTCCTCACCCAGGTGGATTTTGTCCTCCAGTTCCCTCTGCTCAATGATGAGTGCTGACTTCATCTTCACGAAGTGCTCGTAGTCTGCCAGGCTCTCCTCGCTGAGGTAGGCAGCCAGGATGTCACACACGATGCGCTCGCGGCGGTCCAGGTTCTCCTTGAGCTCCTTGGCATCCTCGTGCTGCTGGATGAGGACTCTCTGTTTCTCCAGCAGTGACTGCTGTGGGGACACAGAGACAGGAGCCTGGTGATGACCAGGCCCCAGGCAGAAGCCCCTGCCCAATCCCTGAAAACGGGTCAGGCTGGGGAACTGCTCCCATGCCTGTCCCTCACATGTTCCACGGGAATCCCAACGTCACTGGAGACAGGATGGGACCCACATAGAAATGCCAGGGCTATGGATGACTATGCGCCACGCGGCTGCAGCCTCTTGATGCCATGAGTGGACACCCTGGGTTCTCTCCCTTTGTTCTGGCCTCATTGTCTCCCACCTGCCTTGAACGAATAACAGAAATTGTGGGGAGCAGTAAAAACAATCAGGAGACCAGAAACCACAGAATTTGGAGGTGCTCCAGAGGGCAAAGGACTTGGGGACGCTGTTTGCATCAAAGCCCTATCCACAACAATGCCAGGGGAAGGCTGGTGAGAGGGAAAGACAATGAAATTCCAGGGCAGCGGGTCTCAAGCCCCTGATGAGAATTTGTAGGTGTAACCACAGAGGAGGACAGACGGCAGAGCAAAAGATAGGAGAGGGGACAGGACAGTGAATGGTCTGGAGATCAGTCCCCTCCCTCTTTATGAGGGTTCTGTCCCAGGGGGACACGCACCAACCCTGTTCCCCACACAGGAAACTCACACTCTTTTTTTTTTTTTTTTTGGCGGTACCGGGGATCGAACTCACGACCTAGCACTTGCCAGGCAGGCGCTTATGCCGCTGAGCTAAATCCCCAGCCCTCACACTCTCTTCTCACAGAACATGCACCTGGCTTCCCTATGTAAGCCAAGTTGAAGGAAAACTAGGACAGGAAGGGATGGGCGCAGGGCCCTCACGTGCAGGCTGGAAAGTGGCAGGCATTTGTTGCCTTATCTCGGATTTCTCTCTACTGCAGGGCCTCGCACAAGGAAGCAGAAGCCCATGCTCTGCCAGTGGGCTATCCCTGGCAGCCAGGGTCTAGACTTCTAGCTGACGACCACGGCAGCCGCTCTACAGCCATCGAGGTGCGTCCAAGGCCACACAGCACTTTGCCACACACCAGGCACAGAGGGGGTTGGCAAAGCAGAACCAGTGCCACTGTCATTGAGCAGCAGCCGGAAATTACAAGTGGCCTTGGCGTGCCACTTCCGTGAAGTGCCAAGGACCACAAAACTTACATTCTCTGGCTCACTTCTGAGGAAATGTCTTAGTCCTCAGTGTGAGTATAACAAAAACGCCACGCATTGTCACAGGTAGGGGCGCAGGCAGGCCAACTTCCTCCAATGCAAAGGGAAGAAAGATGTCCGAATCCAGAAATGTAGTTCAGTTTACAAAAAATCAGCCAGTCACCGGTGCCTGGCAGCTGCAAACGCGTACACATGTGTGCATGTGTGTTTAGTAATAACAAATGACCATTTTCAAGACCTATCATGTGTGAGCACAGAACGAGACATTTTACTAATAATAGCTGACCTAGGAGCTAAAGCCAACAAGGTAGAGCTCATTCTCCTTCTTTCATATATAACAAAACTGAAACAGACCCCTATGGGATGTCACCTCATGAGGAGGACAGAGTCAGATAACCCCTCTGACCCTGTCCAGGCAGCTAGACGCACTCGTGTTGAATCACGGTGGCAACAGCACTAAAATGCTGTCCATAACTGAGCACCTCTGGCTTTTGGGAGGAGTAGGAGCTCGGTCTATGGACTGACACACAGTAAAGTTAAAAGAAAGCCTGCGTTCTAGGAAAGTAAAACCAACAGGAGGATCTGCAAAGCGTCTAAGGAAGAAAGACCGCAGCAGTGCCAAGCGCAGAGGCAACGTGTGAACTCACTGCACCCCGGCAGCATGCCCTACTCCTTCCTCCAAGGAACACACAGCCACGGACAATGGCAATGCACGAGGCGTTGCCCTGCAGGGAGCTGCTCTTCACAGCACCCAGGGGCCAGCCTTCCCGGCCCACCCACTTGCAGGCGGTGCGTCTGGGATGGATACCCGATCACCAGGAGAAGGGCTGTCCTCTAAGTTATTGAGGGCGTTTTCCACCCGGGCCAGGCGGCCCGACAGCGACAGCAGCAGGTTCACCACTTTGTCCAGGTCCCCGACAAACATTCGGAACTTGTCAAACTCGTTGGGTTTGCAGACGTCTTTGGCAACGGCTTCCACCTCATCCCCCAGAGCATTGTTGGCCTGGATGTCCTCAAGTAGGCTCTCACGGGCTTCCCGAAGCACCTGCAGCTTGCGGCCAATGCTGTCGATGAGCTCCTGCTGCGGGGGGTGGGGGTGCGGGGCGATGGACAGAAAGACACGGAAACGCTGGTTAGCACAGCCTGAGCCTGTGCCTCCGTGCCAGCAGCCTCCCGCATTCAATTCTGCATAATTGGATGAACCTGTCTGTCCTTCGTCTTTGCAGTAATGGGCACAGAACCCAGGGAAGGCTTATATACCAGCCTGATCCTCGTGCCTCAGCCTCCCACAGTAGGCACTACAGGAATGTGCCACTGTACCTGGTTGTGAGGTTCATTTCTCCACCAATGAATAATAAACTATTTATTTATAAGACTAGAGGAAGAGGAAGGACACCTGGGTAAATTATTGGCGTTTAATAAATAACAAAATTATATACGGTACACAGATACACAAAAAAATAATCTAAATACACAACTTCTTTTTATTCAGCTATTACCCCGTTAGACCACATTGGAGCTACCCTAAAACCCCTCTCTGCAGGTGCCAGGGCCTACGTGATACTCTGGGCTTTGTCCCTGGAAGTTTCCAAATGAAGACCCACATGTGGAGGAAGCTGCTGGGTTTCATGTCCAGTACTGAACCCTTTAACTCAAAAAGGCCCTGTCCTCTTTCTTAGCAATTAAAAGTTAAGACCCATCAAGAGTTGTCAGTGAGCTTAATAGTCATTTAATAGAACCTAATGACTTCATTTTCACAAAGAGGCAAACAAATGGCTAGTTTTCTATTATGGAAAAACACACAGAGAATTTACCACGTAAACTTTTTTGGTGGAGGGTGTGGGGCTGGGACGGTACCTCAGGGCATCACACGTGCTAGGTTAGTGCTCCACCTCAGAGCCACGCCCCAGCGCTCACCACAGCCATCCTTGAAGGTGTGCTCTGTGGCACCAGGCACATTTGCACTGCTGTGCAGACACCAGCAGCACACGTCTTCCCCAAAAGAATGGTGTAACCAGTGAACACGAATACAGCGTCCCACACCAGCCCTTTGAGGGACTCGCTTTTAAAGAGTGTTGTAGTCAGGGGTTGCGAGGAGAACAATTAGAATCAGGACACAGAATTTATAATATTATTTTATGATGGTCACCCAGTTAAACAAGAAAGTGAAGGAAATCTGTCCACAACACCAAAGACACAGAATATTCAGCCAAGGGCCTGGATCCCACAGCAATGTCCTGCATGAGTCCAGATAAAGACCTAGAGCCCATGACAGTGTTTCCCATGAGTCCAACTGGAGGCCTGGAGCCCACAAGGACTCACGCCGGTCTGTTTTACAGATCTGCACAGGGAAGGCCCAAAGGTCAGTGGTGGAAGCTAGAACGTCTACGCCAGTAGGGTGAAGTCGCTGTGCTGGTAGGTTAAGGGTTCTACACTGGAGCCAAGAAATCACGCTCAAAACAAAGACCAGGGCTGCCCTGAAAAGCACCACAGCCATTCTCAGTGACACAGAGGTCCCGAGCTCCTCCAACAAAAAGAACAGTTGAGTACATACTAGAAAACTAGCATGACAAGGTTCTTCTGGAGATTAAACAGCACATATCTTCTCCTCTGGAGCCAGGAAGAGATGCTCAGTGTAAGGACCAGAGCTCCCCCAAAGTGAACCACAGCCACTCTCACCAATAAGGTCCCAAGCTCTTCCAGTGACAGTGGTCAAACTTACACTGGGGAAACTAGTCATGATGAGCTCCTCCAGAAGAAGCAACGGCTCAAAACAGCAACACTTAGAAGAACCCACAACACCTCACTCTTCTTCTCTGCATCTCTCTCACGCTGGCAACTTTCTTCACGTGGTCCATCTACACTCAGCACCATGCTGATTTAACTCAGCTGGTGTTAAGTTGACCACCAGGTTTTAATCCATAACAAAGTACCAAATAAAGACGCACTATATAAACCCTTCAAAGCGGCTAACACCCTGCAGTGCAGCAGCACCCTATGTTCTGATGTGAGTTAGGACAGAAGCGGTAGATGCTTTTGCCACCATCGTCCTGGAGAACGCTTCTCAGGATGGCCGCGCGGGAGTCCGGTGGGGAACTCCCTCTGAAAATTACCTTCTAACTGAGCCTGCCTCCCCACCATGGAGCCTGCCCGCAGCACAAGCCAAGGGCTATCTACCCCACCAGGGTGAACACTAAGGCAGCAATGGTCAGCAGGATGAGTGTCTAAGAAGGGGCCATGTTCTCAGCCTGGTGTCTGGAGCCGGTCGAAATCTTCAACTGACTGCTGTTTTGGAGAGTAAGAGACGAAGGCTCACGTCCACTCCACAGGGCAGGACATCCCATAGCAATGCAGGAGCATGGGGCTGGGCTCAGGTGGTCAAGAGTGCCGTGTGGAAAAGGCTTTGCACGGCACACATGAGGTGCCTGCTGTCCATGTGAGCAGGGAAGGTCAATTCTCCCTAAAAGAAACCCCAAACCACCGCAGGCCATCTACAATTCACATAGAGGGTTGCATCTCAGATGCTCTGTAAAGAGCGTCTCCATCTAGCAAAAAGCTGGCGCCCAGGAAAGGGCTGCCGCCTCTTGGCTCCATCAGCATTCAGCAGCCTGGTGTGCCCCGCTGGCCTGCAGATTAGCCGTACACATTTTTCCAGGCTACCGGTCTCCACTGTGATTCAGACACACAGTTCTTGCCCTAGAAGGACCATATGGGATTTATAAATTGCTGTGGCTTTTCTAGGTCAGGCTCTCAAAATACAGTGGCAAGACATTTTCTTTCCCTATGATTTAAATAACGAACATGTCTAAACTTCATGTTCTCTCTCTCTCTCTCTCTCTCTCTCTCTCTCTCTCTCTCTCTCTCTCTCTCTCTCTCTCTCTTTCTCTCCCTTTTGTGGTGCTGGGGATGGAACCCAGGGTCTTGCTGATGTCAGGCAAGGGCTGCAACACTGACCTACATCCTCAGCCCTTTTAAAGATGTTTCTCCTCTCCTCTCTCCCTGTCTCCCTGTGTGTGTGTGTGTGCGTGCGTGCACTGGCTATCTGTAAAGATTATTTAAATCAATTCCAAATCCCACAGTTGAGAACAGGGCCCCATTTTAAACAACCATCATTTAAGGGAAAAGCATGAAATAGAAAATGCATGAGAACTCCCCCAATCCCTGCCCAATGCCAGCCCTAAGCTGAATGAACAGCTTAAGGAATGGAGCTCCCCAGAGGCACAGAAGGACCCCTGGCAAAGGCTACTCAGGAGAGATGTTGTCTTTCCGTTTTTTGGTGGTGGGAGTGGGGGTGCTTTGCTGGAGATGGAACCAGGACCTCGCACTCAGTAAGCACACGCTCTACTCCAAGGAAAAAGCAATGTCTTTCCTCTGTGGGCCCTGTGCCCACCTCTCTGTTCCCCAAAACAACCATAATCCTTGAAGACTTCAAATTTACACAGGTCCCATCATAGTTAAAAATCAACCTGTAGTATTTTTAAAAATCACTAACAATACAAGCACCCTTTCTACATAACAAAGATCTTGTTAAAAAAGAAAAAAAGGCAGCAGTTTTTAATGGAGGCTGTTTCTGCCACGCAGGCCCACGGCATGGACAATGCTGCCGCCTCTTTTAGGTCCCCAGGGCTCATGGCTGAGTGGCGGCCAAGGCCCGAGGAATAAATCACACACTGTCCCCATGCCTGTCTTTGGCCACGCCTGCATCCCTCATATAAGACTCAGGTGCCTCTGTGGTGTCACGGGCCTAGCCTGCCGACACATGTGTAGAGTGACAGCTGATGTAGCAGGAATGATGTCAGCTAACTCTGTCCCCACAGTGACAATCATGGCTGTCGCCCATAATTTGTTCCTTCATCCCATTCTAATGTCATCTCCAACCTGCCCTCTCTCGTTCCCTCGGCCCTTGGCCCGGATCCCCGCTGCTTCTCCTCAGGACCTGTGCACTGCTTCACTCCCCCCCGCCCGCCACATGTCGGATCTAAAAGGGCTCACCCCTCATGCCCCGTCTACTCATCCACGACCTCTGCTGAGTCCCTCTACAATCACAGCCATTCGTCTCTCAGTCTCTTTACCCTGCTCCAGCTGTTCTCACCACCTGACAGAGGACATCGAGGCGAGGGCTGGCAAACTTCATCTGGCGAGGGCCAGACAGTTAACAGTTCAGACTGTGCAGGCCATGCAAACACTGTCACGACTTGGTTTTGCTACCATCTTATGAAAGCCACCATGGTCCATATGCAAATGAGCGGATGTGGCTGTGCTCTGATAAAACTTTATTTACAAAAGCAAGGGATAGGCCAGGTTTGCTGAGCCTGCTCTATACAGTACATTTGTCTTTGTGATGGTGTCCACCTGACCCATGAGTACAGGCTCCCTTAGGGAAGGGTCTTATTCTGTCTGTATTCCGTCTACTGCTGGGGCCACAGGAGCCAGGTTAAGTACCTGGGAGTGGAACACAGATGTCTTCTGATTCACAAAGCACTTTCTGTCATGGGACAGGGTCTCACTATAGAGCCCAGGCTGGCCTCAAACTTACGATTCTCCTGTCTCCTGAGTGCTGGGATTATAGGCGTGCACCGACACCTCCTGGCCTAGAGAAGGTATTTTCTGATTGACTTTGGATTTATTTATAATCATCAGGCTATGGATATTTGAACTAGATATTTAAAGAGGACAGGACAGGTGACACACTGAAGGCCACACAATTAAGTCCCCTGCCTTTTCGTTGAGTAGAAGAGACATTAAAAGCTCAATAGCAAGTGAGAATACAGAGAATTAACCACGAAGGCCTTGCTCATTTGCCCTGCGTTTCCTTGTCCTACAGGTGTACAAAATGCAAATGCCCTGACATGGTGCAGGGTCGGTGCAGTCCCTTCATTCTAAAAATGGAGTTTTGCTGTGTTGTCTATACTGGCCCTGAACTCCTGGGCTCAGGTGATCTTCCTGCCTCGGCCTCCTGAGAAACTGCATCTACAAGGCACCAGCCACCATATACGGCTCCAGTGTGAGGTTCTAGTATGGAATTCCCTTTCTTACCTTCTTCAGTGACAGGTCATGGTCTAAGTCGCTGCCTGAATCCTCCTCAGGCTCTTGCTGCTGCCGCAGGTCCTTCATCTTAATCAGTAGTTCTGCCTTGGGAGCTGACGTGCTATAGTAGGTGGAATTGGTGGCCAGGGACACGGCCGCCGGCACACTTGGCTCCTCCTTCCTGGATAAAGAGGTCAGAACTTCAGTTAGTTGCAACGGTACTCACAGATGCACTCTTCGTACCTGCTCCCCGAGTTGTGACAAATGAAAGCTGGCACCAGCAGAAGGACACCAGCAGGGATCAGACAGCCAGAAGAGGAAAAAAAAGGCAGGTAACAAGGGTAAAATGAAAACCGTAACAAACTGTTGCCAAATCGGTGCTCACAAAGACCATGGGAGTGGTTTTTACTGTTGGCTTCATTTTGCGACATGGGGGACTGAACTCTCTCTAGCAGGTGCTCTACCACTGAGCCACATGCCCAGCCCAGGGTAGGGGCATTTTTAACAAGGGCAAAAATCGCAAATAAGCAGAGCCATCTTAAAATCTGTACTGTAGAGGTGACAGCCCAGATTGTGCATGTTGGGAGCTGGGGGGTGACAGGGACGAGGACGACATAGATGGCACTACAAATGCTAACCTTTTCACAGGTGGTCTCCTTGGTTCCCCTTAAGCCTGGCTTAGATTTGTTCTCGTTCCTCCTCTGCTGCCCTTCAGAGAGAGGTACTGCCCTGCTGCCCCTAAATGATGCTTGTGGCGACAGAGAGTATGCCATCAACAGGAAAGATGGTATTGCACACTGCAATGCAGTCAAATGAGTGTTACTCACAAACTAAAACCAATGTGCATAAGATGACCTGGGCACCTCTTCCTGAATGCAGAACAACTGCTGTAACATTAGTTAAATTGAGTCTTATTTCCATATACCAATATGTACAGAGCTGGCTATGCTCCAAGTGACGCAAACAAGGCCAGCTAAGGTACTGATATGCAATCCTCAAAGCCAATCTGACAGGTTCCTGTTTCCTCGAGTAGTGCTCCCTGTAAAGGATTGAAGCACAGAGGGATGGCAGAGCCAGTCAGCTCCAGGAATGTCAGCTGGATACGAGCCTCAGAGGCTACGACTTCCCAGAGCACAGAAGTTTAAATACTGGAAACTGAAGCAACAGCCTCCTTAAACCATTCAGATGCTACCCTAATTGAGTTATATGCAGCCTGATCCTTCGGCATATCATCCTGCCTGCATATTGCACAGATGCTTTTCTCCCCACCTGGCTAGCCAGCTCAAGCTACTCATGTAATTCCCACCATCCTATCACTCCTTTTTTAACCACTCCCTTCTTCACAAGATAGTAAATTCTGGGAGAGGCCTTGGATCAAGGCCTTTGTCCGTATATCCTCACTTGGATGGGGCTTAGGACCTCTTGGCTGTCCATAACTTTCAATATGTTTTAGTGCCTTTACTGTCACTGTGGATTACACTGGAGGTGGCAGATCAGAATTAACTCACTGGAATCTCAATAATGTTTCTATGGGATTATGAATATAACTCTCTGGATTATGAGGTAAACTGGAAAAAGATTACAATATACAGTATTTGGATGACAATATATAATACTGGGCCTTCAATACCACTGTTCACATAGAGGTTAATACATTTTTCCCCCCAACAAACTGTCCAGCAGTGTCCCTGCAACAATAGGTAGGCCTGAGCCAAGAGGCCACAATCTGCCAACCCTTGGTGCGGATGCCTTCAAGGGACCTCCATACCTTCTCTGGATCCTTTCTATCCCAGCTTTGTTTGCTTACTTTTCAAATAGGCTGAGAGCATTATACTGGTCTCTCCCTCCCAGAGACCAAGATCTTCCTGCCCAGCGTACCAGCCCGAGCATCCCTGGACAGAATCAACTGGATCTGGGGCAGTCAATAGCCTCTCCAAGAGCCTGTCTTAAGGGAAGGAACCCTGCAGGCATCATGCTGACCAGGCAGCCTCCAGCCACGGACTTGAGGTGCTGCATGAACTTCCCCACCTTTGGCAGACCTAAGGTCAGCATGCTTGCAGCCCCAATCTCTTTCTGGGGGTACCTGCAGAGGAGCCATGGGAATTGGGGGCTCCTAGGAAGATCTGTCCCAGCCTGAGACAGCAATCGTGGAAATCCACAGACATGTAAGCCATCCTCCTCCCTTTTCACTCTTAAGAGATGTGGGCGGAATCATGAACCTGTTGGAGGGCAGCGTCTACTCACTTCTCCTCTGAGGTCCTGGGAGAAGGGATTTTGGGGAGCAGCTTCCTCCGCTGCTGAGCCTCCTCCAGAAGATGCTCGTCTTTGGGGAAGATTCCTTCCATCAGGTCCATGGTGGTTTTGATTTTCACGCTGGGATCCAGGATGTCGGCCAAGGACTTATCCTTGCCCACGATCTCCCTGGCTAGCTCCTCGGACTTCAGGTCCTCCGCGGTCTTCTCTTTGGTCTTGGCGTAGCTGAACCCTGGAGGGGAGGCACAGACGTCCAATGCAGGGGCCGTGGGAGGCACGGAGGGCTGGGGCGCGGGTGGTCGGGCTCTCGGTGGGGCCTCGGCCTCAGCGCCCTGCCGTGTATACACGCAAAAGCGGGAGTAGCTCTGCTCCGACGTGCTGAGCGTCTTGATCTGGTCCCGCTCCAGCCCGCTGGGCAGCGCAGGCAGCTCGGCCGGGCGCGCCAGGCTCTGGCGGCTCTCCTTCTCGGGCTGGCTCTCTGAGTGCACGATCTTGATGGGCACCATCTTCACGGTGGTGTTATTGTCCATCACGCGCTCGATTCTGGAAGACAAGGGCCGAACTCTGAAACCCTGAGATGCACACCACCCTGCAGGGGCACTCAACTGGCCAGTGCTGCCAGGTCACATGTGCTAGAGGAGACTGAGAAGGTGCACCCATGAAAGCCCTCCCCTACCCCCCGCCCTACAGACCACACCCCTACTGGCTGGGAGAGCAAGAGCTGGGTGACTGAGTGACTCGAGGATCAGCCTGTATTTCCTTGTTTTCATTCCATTCATAATGCAGACAGCGACAAGTTCAACCCAGTTAAACTTTCCTTTTTTTTGCCAAGCATGCACTTACGCTGCTGAGCTAAACCCCCTTTCTTTTTTTTTTTTTTAAGAGAAAAAAACCAAGGAAAATAAAACAATAAAATCAATCTAAATAAACCAGAATAAGTGATACAGGACTTCCAAACCTTAGTTACCACAATGCCTTTGTTGCCTTCAAAACAGCTGCAGATATCACCTTCAGACATATTAAAAATCCAATAGAATAGGATAGAATAGAAACAATAAAAACAAAACAATAAATGCAATAAAGAACCTCAAAACAAGCCAGTAGCAAATACATAATGGCGTACATAACATGTCTTGCTATTTTTCAAATAGCTGCTCATGCCGTTAGAGTTAATATAAACAAAACAAAAGAGAATAAATCCCAACCTAGGAAAAGAAAAAAAAGAACAATGAAAATGATATGGTTTCGGGGGCAGGGGATCTCCTCCCATGGAGCCTGGTTCTCTCCCTCCTCGGTCCTCGAATGGCACTGACTCACAGAGACAGGCTTGGGTCTGGCTCTCCCCAAGCCAGCAGCAGCCCTAAACTTTTCTAGTAGGGGAGACTTGCAGTGGGGTTGGAGCAGCCCCTGGGATCCCGGAGGGCTTCCATGAATATCACTGTTTGGCTGAGTGCCCCTATCCAAGGAGCCGCCTCAGGAGCGCCCCTGCCCTCAAGCCTTGCCTTGCATAGATGTCACACCAGGGAGAGGATATTCAAAACACCAGGGAACTTACTGGCTCTGTGTCTCAGTCATGCACATGTTCAGAAGGACACCTGTTTCCTTCTCAAAGAGACAGGTCTTGCTGGTTGTGGTACACACCTGTAATCCCAGCATTCAAGAGGCTGAGGCAGGAGGGTCACAAGTTCAAGGCCAGCCTGGGCTACACAGTGAGCTCAAGGCCTGAACTACATATTGAGCCCTATCTTTAAAAACAACCAAAAACAAGTTTCTTGGTGAAAGGGGACAGGGAAGTGTCTGACATACTCATAAGGAAGTGAGAAAAGTGAGGAGAAATCACTCAGTACCACAAAGCCTGGCCTGGGAGAACTCGGGTGCAGTGGGGTTTGGCCAGGGTTCTCAGGACTGGCTGTTTGCACAGGATTTAGGGAAGAAACAGAGCCACCTGCTGGTTTCTACAAGGGAAAAATAGACGAACCCAAACTGAGAGGGGAACAGAGAGGACCCTGAGGTCTGTGGGGTGAGGGAAACTATAGGAATGGCTAGTGAGCAACACTCCTTTCTAAATAAAATGCTGGTTCTTGCCCCTTAACTGGACCACTTAGAGGGATGCAGGATGGCTCCAGCTCCTTGGGGGGGGGGGGGATGCTGCACATGCCAAAATGAAATGATTTTCTATTTTCTTCCCTCACTCCTGGAGACACAGTAAGACCTGACAGGTTCTACCTGGGCATTCTAATACCATCTACACAACTCCTTCCTCATGAATCACTTTTAAAAAGTCCTCTTCTGGAAAACCTTGTTGAAATATGTTGACTTGCCAGCCAAAGCCTGCCATCTTAGCCAAGCAAGAACAAACAAACAAACAAACAAAGACCTTGGCAGTCACTCCTTCCTGTACTTAGAAAACCTCGACCACCTCTTACTGACCATTAACTTAGCTTGGATTTCCACTCTACCTCATTTGTGGAAAGATTGGATTTCAGGTGAAGGAAAGCTAGCAGAAAAACATGAAGTAATGAAAACAAATCTTCCACAGGCTAACATACATCCTTTAGAAAAGCATCTTTACCTGTCTGTCTGTCTGTCTGTCCATCTATCCACCCACCCATCCATCCACGCTGGGGGTGGAATCGTGGGCTGTGCATATGCAAGGCAAGCACTCCTCCAGGGAGCTATGTATCTGGCCTTTCCTGGTCATTTCTAAGCAAAAATGGTTCTCTCATTTTAAAAAACGGTCAGGACGTCCACCTTTAAAAGTTTGATGGAGAGTAAAACACAGATTAGACCTTACTGCTGTCACCATTTGTAATCAGAAAGCAGGACTGCGGGGATGGAGGAGGAGGGCCCATCCTGGATGTGAGGTGACACAACTCCTCCCAGAGCACACGCCTCCTGCCAGTCAGTGGACTCCTACTGTGCTGTCCAAAGCTCTACACATGCCACGCTGCCTGCCAGCGTGAACCTGCCTGCCATCCTGAGTCTACACCATCCACTGTGCCATCCACCGTGCTGACTGTCCACTGTGTCTGCAGGGGCCTCGTCTGCTCTCTGCTCACAAACACAACCAAACAAAAAGCAAACAAAAAAACACAAACAAAAAAACATGCCGACACAAACAAAAAAACATGCCGAAGAACACTTCTGAGAGTAAACAAACCTCTAGTGTTTACAGGGCACAATGTCTAATTCCTAGAATCCCAGTATTCAAGATGCTGAGGCAGTAGAGTCAAGAGTTTGAGGCCAGCCTGGACTCTACAGAGAATTCAAGGCCAGCCTAGGGGAGGGAGGAGAGGAAAGGGAAGGTGAGAGAGGAGCGGGAAGAGGGAGGGGAGGGGAAGGTAGAAGGGGAGGGGAAGGAGGGCACAGATGAGCCCCTTGCCACAGGTGGAGTTATGGGTGGTCTGGGTATATGACTACAGGGAGAGTTGGGGGAGGATCCTGTCAGTAGGGAGAGGTCCCCTCACCCAAACACATTGTGACGTGCTCCAGGTCAGCCTTGTATGCAACCTAGGCTGGCTTCAAACTCGCAGTCCTCTTTGATCAGATCACAGGCACCCACCAGCATGCCAACCCCAGCCAGCTTTTAACATTTTTTTAAAGCGGGGCGGGGTGGGGGGGAAGAATATGAAAATATTGGTCATTATGTAAACATCAACTTTACCTAAAGATGTTACATTTGGGATAGCCCTGATTCTGATCATAAACTTGAAATGATTTAAAAAACCCCCACACCCCAGATCTGCAGATGCCTGAGGGCTAACACAGACATAAATGCATGTGGCTTTCAGGGAAGGCCCAGCCATCCTCAGTGGACAAGGACAGCCCCCACCAAGTCAGGGCTACAGCCAGTCACTGGAGTCGTGCTTCCCCTCCAGGACCGCTTTCCATCCAGGGTCCTAGGCTGAAGCAAGGTACCAGCCACCGACCACCCAGAAGGCGTGCACAGAACTGCGCCTAAAGCAACGGGGTGCAGGAGACACCCCTAGCCGGACAATACCTTGTTGAATGCTCGTCCTGGATGAGGAGTGGGGGCTTGTCCGTCAGCTTCTGGGGGGCAAACTGAGGTGAGGGGGAACGAGAGGTTTCCATGGTGGACGCCTGCAGGTGCTGAAATTTGGAGGAAGGCAGCGCTTCTGGGCGAGGACACAGTGCGTCCTCCTTCACATGCTGGCTGTCACGCTCACAGGCAGTGGCCTGCAGGGTGTCTTGGGGCTGAGCACTGCTGAACACGGAGGGGCTGCAGGACAAGGCCAGGCAGGCCACAGCAGCATTCAGGGGCGCAGGTGGCAGGACAGGCGGGTGAGCATCTGTGGGGGCTGTGTCTGGGGCCCTGTGCTTCCGGTGCTCCCGCTTGGGGGGCGGCGGCCTCTGTGGGGCTGGTCTCTTGGGAGGTGCAGCGGTACTCACTGGACACGAGTCCTGTCCCTGAACTGGCAAGGGCAAGGGGGCACCCTGCACTTGTGGTTCCAAGTTTGCAGGTGTGTTTTCCTCCGAGTACCTATAATCTCGGGGCAGGGTCCCTGCTCGACCCCGGCCCTCTCGGGGCAGCTCAGGGGTTTCCCGAGTTAGAACTACGCTGGACCCCGTGGACGAGGGCCATGCACTCTGCTTTGGTGGGTCCTGCCGTGCTGCTGGACTGGCCTCAGGACATTGGGCATCTGCTTGTCTACAGGAAGAACAAACAAAAGTTAGCCACAGGTTCCACCAGACACCCTCTCCCTGGGTGGGACTGGACCCACACTGTAACAATCCCTTAGAGTGGCTGAAGGCGTTAAATCCAGATACACTTTCCCAGACCTGTGTCCACAATACAAGGTGGCATTCCTCACACACTACTGACAACACAACATTGTACATGGCATGTTATGCGAGGAACTGAGGCATGAATCAAGACCCACACACACATCAGAAACAGATACACATACATACCTACGACGTTCTTTTAGTTTAAAAAATTACACAAAATTGTGGAAAACAATGTGGAAATTTACAGCTATATCGAGAACTATTTTGTTCCAGTTGCAAAATTTTCATACTACTTCTCGGAAACTGCCATAGACACAGTGGTGCATCATCTTTAGATGGACTGGAAGTCAATTCACTCATAAACCTTTAAAATCCAATAAGGTAGCCAAGGCTGTAGCTCAGTGGTACAACACCTGCCTGGAAAGCATGAGGTTCTGGGTTCAAATCCTGATGCATATCTCACACACACACACACACACACAGTCTGATGACAAGAAAAAGGCCACTTCTTCTGGAAGCAGTGATGACCTGTGAATCTGCTCACAACTGTATCACATCACATATAAGTACACACCCTTACATACATGTGTCCCCCACGTATATGCAGCTGTCAGGTGTGTGCTTATCCACGCCACTGCTAAAGTGCGTGGGCTCTAACTGCGACACTAGCTCAAGTCAGCCTGCTGCATGCTTTTGCCTGAGCGTGGCCTCCAGCCCCAAAGCTAACAAAACAATCTTCTGATTTAAGGTAAGAACTGCTTTTATTTTTTATAAAATGACATACGAGCACCGGAGTGTATACCTCAGGAGAACGACACTTGCCTGGGACACACAAGACCCTAAGTCCTACCCCTAGAGGAGGGAGCACAAGGACTCATCAAGGGAACCCCAGGCAGCAAGTAGAGACCCAGAGATAAGCTCAAGCCCCAAGAAAAGACACAACCCATTCAGTAAGCAGCAGAAAAGAGGATGCCTGATCCTACACAGCATGCCGGAGCCTCACTCCAGGGCCGGCCGCGGCCTGCAGAAGCACCTGCCTCTCAACTCCTGCCCTGGTACCATCTGGTGATGATATGTGTGTTGACAGTGTGACACATGGGTCTGCAACACTGGGTGCAGAGTATCGGCGGACGCCAGCCTATGTCCTGCTGCAGGTGGGTGGTAGGTAGCCTTTATGGCTGCTCTGGCACAGAACAAGCCTGGGCCTGTGCCGAGGTGCCCTGAGTCTGCACAGCAGCAAGGGAGCCAGGGGATAGTCCCCTACAGCCAGGAGCTGAAGTCTTCAACAGCTCAGAGACGGAAGAGCTCCATCAGCTGCAACTAAACTATTAAAGACAACACAATTACGGTGTGAAACCACACCCTCTCCCCTCAACCAAATCTGAGCAACAGGGCACCCGACCAAGAATAAAAAAGACCCAGGAAATCCCTAAAGCTCCAGGCCAGCGAGTGTCTATTAGATACAGTGGCAGGATCCACAATGACCCTTTCATGCTCCAAATTCATTTACAGTTCTTACATATGGGCTGCATGCCATGTGCATAATTACAACCCAGTGAATTATGGGAAAGGTCCTACGCACACAGCAGATGCAGCTGAGAGGACTCAGTACTCTGTCAGTCATGTTGTGAACACCCCATGACAGGCACCTTGGACAAGACACACACGTTTCCAAAACCAGAAGCCTAACCTATTCCACTCCATCCCTTGCCTCTCCAGTCCCCTGTGCCACTTCTCTCCCCTCTAGGGCCACTTTTTTCATTTCTGCTGGCACAAACCTGCTCACTCTGGGCGCACTTCTTCTATTAACGTCCATAAAAATAACCACTCTTTTTCTTTACGACTGTGTGTATCACTTGCGATCCTCTGTGTGCTGTGCACAAGACCCTGGAACATACTTCCCAGGAACCCATCGTATATTTTATGAATAGCACCAGAGCTGAAGGCGATACCAATCCAGCTCACAGAAGTTTGCTTTCTTGTGTGTATTGAGTGGATACTCACAGAAATATCTAGCTGCAAGTTTTATCAAAACAACTCAGACACAACAATGGATGACTCAGAGAACAATACTCAACTGAACAGCTGCCAGGCCACAAAACAGATGACAGATTCTGAGAAGCACATCTCAAGAGATGTCTCCGCACTTCTTTTTCTTTTTTCTTTTTCCAGAAAGTGGAGGTGGACCTGAATTGTGTTCCACTTACTCCAGCTCTGCAGTCTAGCATCTGCAGACCCATCTAAAAAGACCTGGTGTCTCTCTGTTATTTAATAACTACCATACCATATTAACAGAAAATCAAATAAGCCTCCATCTGGGATAAAATCTAAGTGCCTTTGTTCACCTGGAGGCATACGCGATTTGAAAGGATCGAAAATGGGAATCTGTTTCTGGATTCATACTGCAATCTTGTACCTAACAGGTTCTAAGAGAGGACTGTGCAGATGAGGATAAGGAATACGTGTGCATGGCGTGTAGCTATGCCTTAGACTGGAGATGACTGCTGTGCATGTGTGGAGGTGCACATGCTATACGACTGTGTTGTGTATGTAGGTACGTGTATAAATGTATGTTCTGTGTGCCTGCACTGTGTATATGTACAGATGTGTGTGCTATGTACAAATAGGCCTGCATTTTGGTGTGTGTGTGTGTAGTTGAGGAAATCACTCCCATCTACCCACTTAAGTTTGAACAGCACCCTAGGGTCGTTCCTCCTTCTGTTACAGGCCGCTGAGTTAGATAGAAATATTCTAGGCACTCAGGGCTGTGTCCTCAAAGGAGCCAGACACCTCCAGCTGAGGCCCAGACCTCAAGACAAAAGATAAACCAAATGTACCCACATACTTCCTAAGGATAATAATCAGGAATTGATAAGCTAGATAGGTCTCTATCACCCTGAGGAAGCCAGGAGTCACCATCCCAACTCCCTACAGGAGTTGCTCCGTTAAGCATGCACACTTGCTACCACTTGCTATGTAACTCACTTCCCCATTTGTCCCTGATTTAATCAATTTTACAAGAGCAATTAATCTTACTAATTGATCATAGTTCTGCCCCACCTCATGCCTACCTTTTGAGTTCCCATTTTTCCCCACCTTAGACCTGCCTCACCTTGTGGTTTTTGCTCTATAAAAGTCCCCAGAAAAGACAGAGTCTTTGGCAACCCACTTGGGACCCCTTCTGTCTCTCTGTCTCTCTCTCAGACATGCTTTCTTTCTCTCAATAAATATATTCTGCTCCTAATCTCTGTTGTTCCTAAAACTCATTCTTCGATCTTAGAGAACACGAACTCATACCGGACATCTAGTAGGTTGAGTGACAGCACTGGGTGGTAGATCTCCTGGCCTAACCTTCAGTCACCTTCATCCTACTCAAACCTTATGAGGGGTTCATGAATATGTACTACCTCTCATAAATAAGAGCAGAGTGAATTCTGGGACAGACATGCATATTGGGAGCCCCTGAAATGACACAGAACCCTGTCAATCATCCCTATCAATTGTACTTAGAAACTCAGTGGGAGGCTGCATATATGGGTGGAGGTGCATATCCTTTAAAATCCGAAACTCAGATTTATCTGTGTGCTGTGCTCTGTGTGCAGTGTCTTTTATGTTCTTGTCGTCCTGGTACCACTTTTCTGCTCATGCTGTATTTTTGTCAGCATGGACTTGAACAACCTCCCAAGGTCTTCAATACTTGTAGCTGCTTTCCACTTGCCACTGGGTGTGTGTGTGTGTGTGTGTGTGTGCTTGCAATCCACTGCTCAGCGTACACGGGAATCCGGCTCTGACCTGCTACATTCATTGCAGCAACGTATGTGTTGTATAAGTGTCTGTGACGAGATTGTCTAGACTTATGTTTCTACATATATCTATATATATCTCTCTCTATATATATCTCTCTCTATATATCTATCTATCTATATATAGATAGATAGATATATCTCCATATCCCTTTTCCATACTTTTTTGAATTTTAAAAAACCTTAATAGCAGGTCCAGGGCAGGGGATTTAGCTCAGTGGCATAAGCACTTGCCTTGCAAGTGTGAGGTCTTGAGTTCGATTTCCCAGTACAAAAAAAAAAAGCAGGTCCAGAGACAGAGAAAGCAAGAGAAAGAAAAGACACAAGGATTCTGTGCATCCACCAAGTAAGTGCCTGGGCAGGGAGGGAAGCCACACAAAGGAACTCTGAAAGGCAGCTGCATCCATGGTCCTGGCAATTGATATTCAGGCTGGTTCCCTCATTCAGTTCATTCTCATGCAAAACATGCTAATGACATGTTACCAGGAACAGCACTACAGCTCTGAGTGGGGAGGGGTGAGTGGGGCAGTCTCCTGGCAGCAGAGGTTCCCAAAGTCTGCCTGGCCAGCAGAGTCCCAGCCCCCCTCCTCAGTGGATGGGCCATAGCTGCAGAGCCCAGATGCTTTACGGTTCGTAATGGGACTGTGGGCCAAACAAAAGGTATCTAGGAGTACCAGCCCTCGGGAAGGGCTGCCCATAGTGCAATACACTATTACTGGACAGAAAGTACTGCCAGGGAAAAGAGTCTAATGCTCCTGAAATCCATACCATCTTTGTTATTCAAATCAAAGTTTCTAATCCTGTTGTGGGGGGAGGAGACCAGCTCCATGTCTAATGCCAGGTTTCCATATGTCAGAGGTGGCTATTTTATTTCCAGAATCCATCTGTTCACTACATTCTCCCTAGTCTCTGGACTTACAGGTCTCCTTTCTGCTCTCTGAGGCTGCATCTGTGCACAGCTGACTCCGTACTACCCAGGCCCTCAGCCCTGCGCAACTGTCCCCGTCTCACTCTTCACCAAAGCGTGCTCCCCCTGGGCTGAAGCATCTCCTTCGGTGGCTGGGCAGCTTACACAGCAGCTGTTACACTGTCACGCTCTGCCGTCACCTGTGGCACAGAGACACACCTCTTCCTGGCCAGCACCATCAGTCAACCGTGCACAACATTTCAGGAGAAAAGCTGAGTTTTTTTCAAAACACTAGTGGCCACACCCTCAATGAAACCACTGGTGTGCAAACACTCCCAACACAGCTAACCATTCGGGGTTGCTCCAACATCGATGTTTAATTCACTGTTTCCTGCAGACAGGGTCTACAATTCCCTTCACCAAGGACAGGGGAATTCTCAAGTCTTTCGGATTCCTTAAGGAAGACGCATCTCAGGCCCCTTTTCTCTTGGTATCAATGAGGATCTCAGGTCCAACGCTGACGTTAAAGAATTCTAGTGCCTGAGGGCTCTGTCTAGCTCCATCTATTTGGGGCTCTATGGGGCAGGTATTTCCAATCAAGATCCATCCTGTGCCAGTCTCTGACATCTGGCCAGCAAGTGTGCCTCTCTAGAAGCTTCTGTCCTCACTGGTATACAACCTGCATGGGCTGCTCCAGTATGGTTTGGCCACGGGAGTCAAAGACAAAAGGGCCAGTCTCTGGTGCAGCAGATCCAGCTGCGATGCCACCACACACGTCTTTCCCAAACACAATACATCACACTTGAGGCAGAACACCCAGGCCTTGGTGCTGGGAAGGGCATCCCCTAGGCAGGCCAACCTAGCAGGTTGGAGGTGACTGAAAATAATACTGAGGCACTTCCTCCTGTCAACTAAATCCGTGCAAAGTGCTCACTGACATGTCATACACTAACACACTGCGTACTTTCCAGGGCAGCAATGGACAGGGCAGTTTCTGAATCTACAATGGCCCAAGAATCATCCTGGAGAGTTCCTGGTCTGTGCTATTACCACAGAACATGATTATCTCTCTGCATAGCTGCTTTCCCAGAGTCGCTGCTTTCCAAACAGATTCCATAAACAGGGAAGGTGGACCATTCCACAGCTCAAACATCACCCGGAGTTCAACATTACCAACATGACCTTAGCATTCACAAAGCACACCATTAGTTGTGAGTGTAAGTAAACAGCAGTGAGCTTGAAAAGTGTAGACGACTATTAGAAATCACAGATAGCTTGTCTGCCCTTCAGCCACCGGCAGGGCTGGTGGGTGCCGAAGTACAACAATGCCTCTGGGACTCTAGACAGAAGCCAGATGGCGGGGAGGTCAAAACACCCACTCCATCCCATCGAGAAATCTCCCGCAAATGGGCACCTAGTATCTCCACAGTGCTTCCCACACCTGGGCAATCCCCAGCAGACATTGCTTTCCTCAGGCCAGCACGAGCAGGAGGCCCTTCCGTCAACACAGCACTCATAAATTCCAAATAGAGTAGGAAAAAGGGACAGCTGGGTAAAGCTCCAGAGCCTGACAGTACCAACAGCCAGCCATGTCGCAGGGATCAGGCTGATCCCTGCGGCACAGATGCACAGATCCCTGGTCCACAGACGGATGGACGAGAACATATCAGAACACTTAACAGTATCAGCATCTACACCTCCCACTTTCTTCTCAGCAACACCAATCTATCACAGGACTCCCTAGACCACAAGCCACAGCAGGGGAGGGGCTGTCTGTGCTCTGCAGGAGCAGTTTCCAGGCACGGAAACAATGCAGGCTGAGTGCTCTCCTCTGCAGTGCTTAGAACCACAGTGGTTCGGAGACTCTATGTCCTGCACAACCCACTTTGAGAAAGAACACAAGTACAGAATCATCCTTAACTTAGCTGTTTCCTTATTACTCCATCTACACTAAAGCTTTTCTCTCCACAGCAGCCCCAAACAGGCTCTCTCTCTCTTCCAGGATTCTTATGTCACATGGGAAAAGCAATTACTTTAGGAAAAATCACATGGATTTTATTTCTTCAGTGTCTTCCCAGACAGATAAAAAGGTCTGCATCTTCCTTGGAGTTTCATTTTTTGCTTATAGGCACTTTAGATGCCCAACAGTAATAAAACTGAATCAGATTGATAATCAAAGCCCTTCATGGGGAGGTAGGGAGTGAAAAAAAGAAATTCCACTTGTAGATGACCCACCTTCTGGAGGGATTAGTGCCCAGTAATTAAAAATGCCCAGATCTGAGTCTGTATCTGCGACAACTGCCCTAGTACCCCACTGGGACCATGCTGTGCAGACACGTTCTGAGAATCTCTTCCAACTCTTTCTCCCCTGTCTGAAAAACCTCTAGTGTGGCCCCAAGATTTGGCCAGTGGGAGCTGGGCTCTACTCAAGCCTAATGGATCAGAAGACCAGATCTGGTAGAGGTAGGAACAGGGAGGGATGGAATGGCTGCCAATCTACCCCCAGGCAAGCCTTCAAGCAATCTGGATGCCAAGCAAGCACTGGGGACCAATGTCTTATAAGCCCTCCCCTCTCAAATTCCTTCTCTCCCACTCCTCTGCCCACTACGTTTGAATCTTGACAGCTATTTTCCTGATGTCTGAATCCTTAGCTTGACATGTTCTTCCCACACTAATTACCATCATCTGCAAAAACAGTGAGACTTGCGCTCCCTGGCACCAGCCTGAGAGAGACCAGTCCATATTCCTCCAGTCCCGGGAGCCCTAGGCCAGGCATCTCTTCTAACTGCTGGGACTTCAAAAGGCACACAGTGTGTGCAGCAGGTTCACATGCGCATGGACCAGCGTTCCCAGAAGCAGCTTCAGAGAGGCTGGAAAGTCACAAAATAATAGCTTTTAAAAGTTCATCAGGGGTCGGGGATTTAGCTCAGCGGCATAACTGCCTGCCTGGCAAGCGTGAGGTCATCAGTTCGATCCCCAGTATAAAAGAAAAGAATCGTCAGACTCCCACCATCACCACGCAAATATCTTCTGTCCCCTCTCTCCCACTGGTGATTCTGAAAATTCGTACCTGTCTTGCCTTGTAGACTAGGGGATGGCAAACTAGAGCTCGGGACCAAATCCCCACTGCTGATTTCATAAATAACGTTTTATTGGAACATTTTCTGGAAGAACTCAGTCCCAGTGAATAAGGATAGGTCCTAAGATACTAAGAGACCAAAGAGAGACAGACAGACAGATCTAGGTTTGTACAGAGTATGGTCTGCTGGCAAATTTAATGACGACCACGGGGTCCCAGGCTGCAGCAAAACCAGTTGGATCTTAAGCAATTTGGGTCAGAAAGAGAAGAGTATTTACGGGTTAGCTCAAAAGTGACTTCATCCTAGCTGGAATGTACCTGGCTTATCTCAAGTTACTACCAGAAAGTCAGGCATATGTCTAAGGCCAGAGTCCAGTCATTCATAAAGTTCAACATACCACTGCAAAGCTTTTGGTCATTTGTATTATGCTAGGAAACTATAAAGAAACTTATAGGGTTCCCAAGGGGCAAATACCAAAATTAATTGGATAATCTGTAACCCCAGCCCCTTGGGAGGTTGAAAGGGATCATTCAGCTCTTGAATTCAAAACCAGCCTGGGCTACATAGCATGACCTGATCTCAATATAAGAAATAATAATAATGATCTGGAATTGAGAAGTTCCTTCTTTAGATACATCTATAATAATACAGCCCTCTTCATTTTACTTCGATAGAGTTACACCCTGAAAGAGCAAATGTTTTCAGGTGGTTCACCCAAGGAAAACACATGCACAACCTGTGCACTAAAATTAACATAAATACACTCTAGCCAGAGGCACTGGCACAAAAACAGTAGAAGGCATAGGCCAGGGAAGTACCCAAATAAGGAGTCCTGTGGGTGAGCAGTACACAGTCATGCCTTCTCCAGGACACAGGCCTGCTGCCAACCAGGGCAAAATGGGAGGTGTGACGATTTGGGCTTACTGGGAAAGCCAAGCATTTCCAAACTCTTCATAGAGCCAGCTCAATTACCGAACTCCTTTTGCAAGAACAAGCAGGATGGAGAAAATGTAGCAGTCTCCTCTTACAAGGGAGCACTCCAGCCTCACAACTGAGCACACAGAAGCCCCACAAGAGGACCTGATTCGCCTGATAACCGAGCTAGGTTTTAGACATTCACCTTCTGACTTCCGCAGTACCATACTACATACTAATCTGAAACCCTCTGTCCCCTTTCTTCCTTAGTAGCTCTGTCTTCTTTACAAAGCACAAAGCACTGGAGACTACTTCCAAGGAAGGACTACACATCCTAGGGAATTCACTCTGAAAAGAAGTACAGGTAACCATAACCTGCAGCCCAAACCATAACCAGAGACCAACAACTATCACGTACTATATCTCAATAAGCCAATAGCCTCTAACACTGAACTGGCTGCAAAAGCCACCAGATGCAAGGGTCACAATATGACGATGCCAACACACCTGCAGGTTAAAAAAAAAAATCTACTCCTAAGCAGCTACAAATGTGTAAAAAGCATTCAGTACACTGCATAGATTTATTTGCACCCCAGATGACAATGATCAAGTGAGGTCCGGCCTACACCAGCAAAATATACGAGAGTGTAAACACTAATGCGGAAAAGTAAAACAACACATGGCTAACAGACATGCTGAAGGAGTGTGTTTTAAAAATAAAATAACTTCTTCTAACCAACCACAGAATTTGTTTAAATGCCTAATATTGCTCTGGGGATATAGGTCAGTAGCAGAGAGTTTGCCTGGCATGTGCGAGGCCCTGGGCTATATCTGCAGCACGAGGAAAAGAAACAAGTCTAATACTGACAAAGTTTTGAGCAAAGAAGGACTTCTGGATGACTGCAGCATGAAGAGTAAACACGTGCTCTAAAGATGACAACACAGGGACCCTAAATGTCCACCTAGCAATTCTGTCTGGATTTTCATCCTGAAGAAACTGGCACAGAAGAGCACAAATATTGCACAATGAAGTGTTCACAGCTGTGATGCTGATAATTGTGAAAGGCTGGAATCAGCCCTGAATGCCAAGGCTCACATGTGGGAGGGCATATCTTAGAATGCCACACATCATACACAGAAAAGCTCTGCGGAAAAGCAGCTTCTGCACAACGTGCACAGAGGATTGCACACATAGAAACGTATTTGTGTAGAAAAGGGACTCTGCAGTTAGTACATTTCCATGTTCCACAGTACAGCCCTTGGGTAAGGGACTTCTAATGTCTTCATTCCATTTTCCAGGGCCTCCCGGTATTCTTAACAAAAAGAAAAAAAAAAAACTTTTAATTAGTGAAATAGATTTTTTTTAAAAACGAAATTATTAATTATTACAAACTGTATATCACATGCTAGGATATTGTAACCCCAGATTAATGGTTAAGATTCTTGTAGCTCTCAAAAAAATACACCAAACAAGAGGCAAATTGTGAACTTTAGGGCACCCACTAGTAAAGCATATTAAAATCTAGTTGCAACAGTATATCTCCATAAATAAGAGAAAATTGTTTAGATCAGCTGCCTTCCTTCTAACACTACTGTATGTGGCCTAAAATTCTGAAAATGTCACACCTCAAATGACTGCCTGCTAACTGCTCTTCAGAAGAGCTACATTTGGAAATGACAGAAGAATTTAGGTATTTATTACACATTAAAATTTGCTCTGCACACTTAATTACTATAGAAAATGCCTATATACATACATACATATGCATATATGTTAAACATCTTCCTAGCATTTCCAGTTATTCCACCTTTAATAGTATCCAACTATACTGAAAGGGCCCACTGGCTAGATTTGTTAACAAAATAATTAAATAATCAGTTAACTGCATGTTAAGTCACACCCTAGAGAAGCTCATCTGTGAGCTGAACAGCTGAGGTGCTTTGGCACCTTGTACCATTCTACATTTACAGCTTGACTATCTGTAGGCCCCTTTTCTCATGAGTCACCAGGAACCTCCCAGTGTGACAACCAGCTATAACCAGAGGAAGAACCCAGTCGCTTAAACCCCAGTCTGCTTCACTGTAAGCTTGAGACTCAAGGTGTCCATGCAAAAAGACACTGTCAACCACGCTGGGGGTTTAGCTCAGCGGTGTAAGTGCCTGCTTGGCAAACGTGAGGTCATGAGTTCAATTCCCAATACCAAAGGGAAAAAAAAAAAAAAAGAAAAAGGCACCGTCAACATTCACGAATTTGTAAGAAGAGGTCTGCAAAGACATCCAGGGAAGTCTGTTAGCATCCCCAAAATGCCAGGCTGCTAACTTCTATGAAAAGCCAGCTAGAAAAAGCAGGTGCCTGGTGACAGATAGGCAGGTCAAGTGGACACAAAACAGTTTGCTTCTTCTACTGCCTCTTCATACTGACCTTCCCCCATATTTTAATCCATATTTAAGAAGCAAAGGATTGCAGGAGTGAAATGTCATGCAAACACATGCCAAAGACCACATAGAACATCACCTCTTCTACCCTCCAAAATCCTAAGGCAGACTTTAGGGGAACAGCCAATCCACACAAAACAAGCGGCAATTAGCGTGCATTTACTAGGGCCATTTGTCTCTCCAGCTGAGCAACATGAAGCCTTCTGCAACCTACGTGGTTAACACACATAGTTGACTGTTTCCAGGACTCTACAAACTTCATTCTGTGTCCGCCTCTAAGAACCAGAATTCTCCAGATAATACTCTTCCTTCCTTAAGGAAGGAAGTGCATGCGTGCGTGCGTGTGTGTAGTGTGTTTGTGAAAGAGATGGACAAAAGAGATGGACAAAAAAAGGAGGAAGCATAAAATGTTGAGTCCGTGTACAGCAAAACAAAATACAGACATGTCCTTTTCTACCATCTTTTCTGCAACAAAATCATCAAAAATACTGTAGAACACATCCTCAAAGGTTCTATTTTGCATAAAAAAATAGGTCAATTACTTGCCAAATCTGTATCGAATCTTTAGTTTTCAATATGACATCACTTCTTGGCCTTTTGGCTAAGAGCAAGTGCAGTTTTTTTTAAATGACATATTAAAAGTTATTTTCATTCATTTATTTTATAAATCTTAGGACACTGTATAGGTAGATAGCAGGCTGCTTAATTACAAAGACTGCCAGATTGATTTTCAGAAATCTTTCTTTGAGCTCCTTTTCCCTAGTTCCCTCAGCAAGAGCACAGTCACTAAACGAGCATTTCAAAATGATACAGTACCTCATTCTATGAGTCTGTGCTGCGGCCCCAGAGAGGGGCTGTGTGTGTGTGCGTGCAGACATAGCGATGCAGCACTTTCCCTGTGAAAATGGAAGCCCCTCTACATACACAAAAGCTGCCTCTTAGGAAGCAAAAGCGATTCAACCATTTAGCAATATGAGCGAAAGTTAGAATAATCTGTTCCTCTTATGACAAGATAAAGGGCAAAACAGATTTTGTGAAAGTCCACGTCCAGCAACATCCTTATAGAAACACATTCCTCTGCACTATCACAATCACACCACACAGCAAAATGCAAGAACTGGAAAATACTAAGAACTACAGTGATTCCAATTCCTTCCTGGGCAATTTTCACTGCAGGTAGCAGGCTGTGTGTGAATATACCCACAGAGCATTTCCCGTGATCAAGCATACACCCTTGGATTTTGCTCTCTCTTTTTATCTGTCTTTTAATTTGGATGCGGTTAACTCACCGTTTCCTTTCAACATACACAACACCTCAGGAGACAGACCCTGTTTCTTACTGATGTTGAAAACAAAAAAGCAAGGCAAAGGGTCTTCATGTCATGCCAGTGTCCTTGAGCAAGCCTGCTTGGTAAGCCATCTGCAGATCTGACGCAGAGCGACGGTCCCACATACCAAGGGCTACCAGTCCCTGCAGGACAGACAATGGTGCTGTGGCTTCCAGCACCAATGTGCATTTAGTGAACTGTGAAATCCAAAGCTGCAAAAAAACTAAACGTATCTACAGACACCCATGCAGCTCCAGCACGCGCACACACACACACACACACACACGTGCGTACCTACCAGAGCTCCAGCCCGAGTCTGCACCCCGATTTGCATTATTTTTCATCTTTGGGAAGAACATTCAACAATGAGAATGTATGCAGATTCTGCCAGACCTTACCCACACTACTACGAATTGACAAGCAACCTGACTTCAAGACAGCAGAACAAAAGAGGCATTGAGAACAACAACCCCCTGACAAATGCCCAAGCATTTTCAAATCAGTCCCCTTGCTAATGAAACATTCTCCAAGGAGCGCCAGGGTCCCTTACCTGCTCCCTTGCTCGCTGCAATGGACCTGAGCTCACCCAGCCTGCAGCAACAGTGACAGCGGTGACAGTGATGTGCTGGGGGGGGGGCAGACCGCCCCTTCCCTGCCTACTGCTGCAACCCTCACATCTCACTGCCTGCAGCACTGAAGAGTCACGAAGCCCTGGTGGCAACAGCTGGTGTGTTAGCGCTGGCTGGCTGCCTTGTGACAGACGAGTGCACGCAGGCTCTGTCAACTTTCACCTTCACTACTGTGCAACTGCAGGGAGGGGGGCTCCCACAGCATCCACGTGGAAGCCCCCAGAGGCTTCTCCTTTCAAACCCCAGGCGTCATGGAGTCTTCCTTCTAATACATCAAAAACAAGAAAGAGAGAAAAGCCTTCCCCACCAGTGTCATACAGCTGCATCTATTTCAGTGCTCCTGACGATCACACGTGCATGACACACAGTTCAACTCCACAGCCATAATAAAGTTCTAGAAGACATTCAATGGCCTATTTGGTGTATGCCTATATGCTTGGGTGATTACACACTCATCAGGAATGTAATCCATCGACCCACTGACCAAGTGCTCCGGAAGTTTTGTTGTGTGCAGGGCACTTGGGGAAGAAGACAAAGCCATTCAGCTGACCCTGAATCACCCAATTCATCCGCCTTCACAATGATCTGCATTTAGGGTCTCCATGTCCTCCTTTCCTAGGGCTACCCAAGACCTTAGTGCCTGGGCCTGCACAGGAAGCAGCCTCCCCCACTGCTGCTCCCAATACTCCAGCCCCGTTCCAAATACTGGGCTGAGCCACTGGAGGGACTTTCTCCCTCCTGCCTGTTTCCATCAACCTCTTGCAATCCGAGGTGTTTCTTCATTTCGCATTTCCTGCTCATTTCACTAAACAAAGCAAAATACCTTTTAGTCTGCATTGCATGACTATTTTAGTAAGAGTATCTGCTCCCCCATCTACTCGATGGTGAACTCTGTTATATCCATGAAGCGTTTAAATAAGTGTGCAAGAAGGTGTCCTATGGATTCCCCATCATCCAAGTCCATGAGGTCAGCAAGCTTTGCGGGCCTGACAGTCACAGCGAGAAGCAAAATGAGGATCACAACCAGCGTCTTCAACTCTGAAGCTCACATTCGCCCTAGTATTTTTCATCTGCATGCATTATTTCACCAAGTACATGCTCCTGTTGCAACAGAGGATAACTAAGGTTCCTCTGGCTGGTGCCTCACCCCAAACCCACAACGCACACCTAACAGGAATCCAGTGAGGTTCTGGGGACCGACTAAACATTTCATTACACCAAACTTTCCAAAAGGTGTGTCCTATTAGATAAAGTGCTTTTCAACTGAGAACGGGAGGATGTCCTGATAAACCCACTGTAAACCAAAAATGCCTTCAACATACCTAATCTACCAAACATCCTAGCCCTGGAGCACAGCACATACAGGGTACTTGGTCACTTCCCTCACCATCATGGGGCTGACACCTAAAAACTGCAGCTCACTGCAGCTCGCTCCCTGGATCTCAACAGAGCATATTACAGCATATCACCAACCTGAGATAAGAGCAAAACCCAAACCTCGAAGTCAGGTTTCTAGTGAATGCACACTTCTACACCATCATAAAACTGAAAACTGCAGAGTGGAACCATCCTATGTCAAGGACCATCCTCCTCCCTCCCCTGCCTCCTCCTCTTCCTTTTCCTCTTTAGCTTCTGTTCTGTTCTACACAGTATGGCCATGAT
The DNA here is from genome assembly GCA_004027295.1 of Dolichotis patagonum. NCBI lineage: Eukaryota > Metazoa > Chordata > Mammalia > Rodentia > Caviidae > Dolichotis > Dolichotis patagonum. Next base: position 31,096 of record PVJX010017996.1, read on the forward strand.
GCACTGCCTCCCCACAGGTGCAAAAGCAATGGATGCAATACATCATGGACCACAACTTTGAAAACTGTGAGCCCAAACTTTTTCTCTTTTAAGAGCTGATTGTCTTGGGCACTTCTGTTATAGCAATGGAAAGCTGACTGTCTCACAGTTAATGAACCAAGATGTGTTATAGTAACTGTTGTAGCCAGGATTTGCAAGGAAAATGATTTAATACAGGTCACATAATTTACAGAATTATTTCATAATAGTCACCCAAAGAGTCAAGTGAATGAATGAATGAATGAATGCATGCATGAAATTCAGCTGAGGGCCTGGGCCCCATGGCAATGTCATGCATGAGTCCAGCTGAAGACCTAAAGCCCGTGAAAATGCCCCTCATGAGTCCAACTGGAGACTCAGAGCCCACAACAGTGTCTCATGCAAGTCTGTTTCATGGATCTGTGTTGGGAAAGCCCAAAGGTCAATGGTGGAAGCTAGAAAGTCTGTGCCAACGGGTTGAAGGATCTGTGCCAGCAGGCTGAGGGATCTGCAATGGAGCCAAGAAGCAATTCTCAAATAAGGACCAGGGCTCCCCCAAAAAGTATCACAGCCATCCTTAGCGACAAGGTTCCAAGCTCCTCTGATGATGATAACAGCCGAGTTCATACCAGGAAAGAAGCTCAACAGGCTCCACCAGGAGAACCAAAAGCAATACTTCTTCCTCTCCAAGTCTCTTTTTATGCTGTTGGCAACAATCCTCAGGCGAGGCCTCCACACCCAGCACCATACTAATGTTGATTCAGTTCAGCTGAGTGTCACAAGTTGACCACCAGTTTTCAGTCCAACACAGTGACCAAAGGCCAAAGTTACTCAGACATCCTCTTTTTTTTTTTTAATTTGAAAGAGAATAAAACAAAAGGGGGCAGTACAGAGCAGATCAGAACAGGACAACATAGGCAACACAGTACTTTACATTAAGTCAACTGGACATCAACAGTAGCTAACACCATATCTCTTACTCTGCTATAGTTGAGCATAGTTTCAAATTTTTTTTTTTTTTTTTCCTCAGACATCCTCTTTACTGAATGTTCTTTTCCGGTCCTAGGACCCCACCAGATACCATCACATAGCGTTTAATCAGAACGTCTCCTTAGGTTCCGCTAGGTGTGCCAGTGCTAAGAATTGTGACCACCCCCAACTCTTGTCAGTATCCGTGTTAAAAATACCTAATCCTCAAGAAGGTGGAATGAGGAGCGGAGGGGCTTTTGGGAGGTGATGAAGTCATTAAGGTGGGGGTCTCATAAATGGAATTAGCGCCCTCATAATAAAGAGACTCCAAAGAGCTGCCTTCCTCTTCCAAAACGTGAAGTCACACTGGAAGCACTGTTTACAAACTAGGAAGCAGCCTTCACCAGTCACTGAATCCACCACACCTCAACCTTGGACTTACAGCCACCAGAGCTGTGAGAAATCCAATGTCTGGTTTATAAGCCACCAAATCTAAGGCATAAAATAAACTGCCTGAATAGACCAAAACAGACAACTTCTCAGGCTGGCCTTGTTTTCGATGCTCTTGACAGTTTTGAGGAGGATTACTCAGGCATTTGGAAGCAAATCCCTCAATTGGGAACTGATTTTTTTCTATGTATGATTAGAGTAGGATTAAGAATTAGGGGGTGAAAAAGCCATGGAGGGAAAATACTGTTATTACAAAGGTTACATGCTATGAGCATGTTCATCTCTGTTGACACTGACCTTAGCTACCTGGTAAAGAACTTTTGCAAGACAGACTGCTCTACTTGGCATGCATTAATGCATTCAACCATTTCTTATACGTCATGGGCCCATGCATTTACTTCACACAGTAATCCACTACTGTTTACTTCACTGCTTAAATTGTTCTGGCTTTGGTCTCTGTTTGCTTGGGTCCCTCTTACACACCTTTGTCATCACCATTTGGGTCTATTTGCATGTATTTGTGTGTCCCCTTCCTTCTTGGCACCATAGGCTGCCCCAGTCAGCTCAGCTCTACTCCCTTTCCCCGTCCTCAAGGCAGCTGTACCCCCAGGACCCCTGGTCCTGCCTATGGGAGAAAAGTATCAGACACCGAGGTCCATGTGCTGGCCACATCTTAGGAAGGTGTTCTGAAAGTGGCCCTTCCAGGCATTGTTTCTCAAGAGAAAGCACTTGTGTGACATCCAGGTTTGTCGATGAGTTTTCATATATCCACGTGTCTTAGAGTGAGACAGAATTACCACAGTTCATAAGCCATTCAGATCTTTCCATAGGCACTGCAGTATTAATGCTACTAAAACTTCAACTGTAAGCCCCTGTGATACACTGCCCTTGAATCTGCTTTTAACTGTTACAAAACACATGTGCCTGCCCTTGAGAAATCTGACACCTAAAAAAGCACAGAACAAAGTAACCACCTAGCACCCTCCCATCCCAAAATGAACTCCTCTGCCTCAATTCTCTAACAGTCTTGGCAGACCCTCGGACATTTTCCTGTCACCTTCTCCATGAACTGAGTGGCATCTCCAGCCCTTGCCATCCAAGGATAACCCTCCCCAGCCCACCCTGTCACTAAGGCAGCTGAGCAGTACTCCCAGGGGCTGGCACTTACGGCATCCCACGAAGAGGAAAGTAACAGAGAAATAAATGGCTATCATGTGGCAAGAGAATCATACAACGCCAAGAGGAAAGCTCTCCGAGAACATCCAAGTAGCTCCACATTCCTGACAAGTGCACATACCTTTAGGGCCACTCCTCACACCCCTGCACCAAACCCCACTCGGACAGCAAGCCTTTTCCATAAAGGGACAAGGAATCTTTCAGGTACAACATCTTTCAGCTCCAGGAAGCCACACCTATTCCAAGGACTCACGTCTGCTATTTACTTCCTAGAAGCAGCCACAGGCAATCTGTGAGCAAATGGAGGCCAAGAGAACTTTATTTACCAAAAAACAACAGCGGGCCAGAGGCGGCTGCAGTCCCCACCCATATTAAACCAGTGGTTGCACAACCCCTGTCTCAGTTGACTCATCTGTTTTCCCAAGATGCAAAACCAGTGTTGAACCATGCTTTACCAATTCCTCCCATTAAAAAAAACGGGGTTCAACTCCCCCGTTTACCTCTTTGTCCAAGTCGGTTTCTCCAAGGCCCTCGACTATGTCGTGGAGTTCTTCACACCCAGTGTGGGTGTGCAGCAAGAGAGGGTGTGGGCAACCTCACAGGCAGATGGTTCTGGGAGGCAACAGGTGGGCGGGACTTGGCATGGATAGGTGGCTACAGGGGGAGCAGAGGAGGAGGAGCCCACCAGGAGACTCTCTGTCAGACACAGCCCACTTCATAGGACTCCGGCTCCACCCAAGTGCCTAAGCACGGTCCAGGGAAGGTCAGATGGCACAGAACTAACTGGTAGGCGGGAGGCAGGACTGACCACAGGGCACACAGGGGCACTTAGAGGCAGACAACAGGCTAGCCCTGTAAGCTGCACGTCCTGGCTTAGGCTCACACAGAACAGAGCCAAGGACTGGCTCATCTTGGTTCCTACCTTCGGGAGTGGTGGGCACAGAAAAAAGCCTTGTGGCTGATCCCAAGCAGAAGCCTCTTCCTGGGCTGACTGGGAGGGGTAGCCAGATCAGGAAGCAGCTGGTCCCGTGCCCAGTGAGGGCGGAGAAGTCATGTCAGAGCACGAGCGCCCACCATCTGATCCTGCACCACGTTTGCCAGCCTCTGAGCTACAGGCTCTTCATACACATTTTAAATGAAAAGAACATTTTCTTGGGGCTGGGGATTTAGCTCAGCGGCATAAGCGCCTGCCTTGCAAGCGCACTGTCGTGAATTTGATCCCCAGTATCAATTAAAAAAAAAAAAAGAACAGAACATTTTCTTGTGGAATCCTGGTGTTAAGATTCCTAAAAAATGGAGACAGAATTTTACGTGTCTCACAATTTACCCTCTGCAGAGATGAAGCGAGTGCACTGGTTTTCAGTTATGTTTACCAAGTCACGTAACCGCTACTACTAATTCCAGACCGTCTTCATCACTCCAAAAGAAATCCCAGCCCCATGCAATCTCCAGGCGTTCCCTCTTTCCTTGACCCCTGGCAAGCATAAATCTACTTCCTGTGGACTTGCCTATTCAGGACAGTTTACAGAAACAGCATCCTACGCTACATGGCTCTGATAATGTTTTATTATATTGTTAGATGTCTAAATATAAAATGGCTTTTATTTTCCTCGGTTTGATAGTTCTTCAACAATAAACCACAAATGAATTTGCAAGTTCAGTGCAAAACGAAGCCAATGTTAGTTTAATATGAACGGTGACAGAGCCATGACGCTTGTAGCTCCAGCTACCTTGGTTTCCTGGATGCCACAAAAAGGATTTATTTCATTCATAGCTTTTCTTTCAACTAATGGGACATGGAGCTCTGCTGACATGGCAGCCTGAGGTCCCCAACGCACAAAGGACAGCACAGTTTCTGTGAGAGCTCTGCACTCACCCCTTCCTCCCAACCAGGGACAATCATGCCGTGACCAAAGACCAGGAGACTGCCATGCTGTGAGTCATGGCCATGCACAACTCCTAGGACAGGAAGGATGAAGTCTTTAGAGCTTTCAATGATACAGCCTGCTGCAGCACATATACCACAGGCTCGCCCCCACAGCTATGACAGCATAAATTATAATTAAGTATTTACAAATAACCAAGCGGGCACCTCTGGATGAGAGGGAAGTGTCTATGGAAACAGATGACTTGAGACTTACTGCCAAATGACAGACCAGCATTACAGACAACGCACATAAAATGTGCACGCTTGGTAACAGACAGAGGTGGATGTGTCTAACGTGAACCTTCCTGTTTCAAAACTTAGTGTGTTTAACAGACACCATGTACTCATGTGAAGCAAAGAAATATTTTCTGAGTTTTGGTGCCTGTGATTTTCTGTCACTTGTGTGTGAACCATCACTGCCAACCTTCATCATTTTTGTGGCTGCTCCTGTCTCATAAGTCTCCAATTAACACTTGATTTAATGGAAATTAAGGCTGTCCTGGCAGACCACCTCTTGGGACCTGGGAACTCCAACCATCAGCACGCACGGGGCCAGGATAGACCCAGGCCTCTCCCATGACCCCCGCCGTCCTGGCAGACCATCTCACAGGACTTGGGAACTCCAGCCAGGGGCACACTCAGGGCCAGGCTAGACCTGGGCCCCTCCCTCAATGCCCACCTTCCCAGCAGAACACCTTACAGGACCCAGGAACTCCAGCCAGCGGCATGGGTGAGGCTGCACCAGAACCGGGCCCCTCCCGTGTCCCCGAAGTCCTGGCCACCCACCTCAGGACCTAGGAACTCCAGGCAACGACGCACACCCCTGCAGTCCCACCACTGCCATCAGGGACCTCCCCACCTCCTGGACCAAGTATTTCTCTTGATCTTTGGCTCCCACACCTATCCCTAGAACCTTGGACTACAATGGATTAACCATGCAGCATTGAGGGGAAACTCAGTAACCCCTCGTCCAAACAGAAGAACTCAGCAGGCTTCTATCAGTGAGGTGAGTTTGCCCCTAAAATAGGAATAGAGTTTGCCACCTTCAGTGGGTAAACAGGAGCAATAGCAAAGCCCCTTCCAGAAGTAGGCCACTGGGGAGCTTGGCAGTGGGTGGGTGAGTCCTTCCTCCACACAGAGAATATCAGGTAGATTAAGGAGGGTGCCAATAAGGCCTCCGCCAACCTGGAGAAAATTCAGGGGGCCTGTAGCACACCCATAGATACAGTAGGGTCCCAGCCGAGACAAACACTATAAACAGGGAGATTTGGTGACTCTGAACAACCTGAAGAAATAATAACAGCAGGAACTAGGGTTTGATTTCCACCAGCACTCCTAGGCTGCCCTCACAGGACTCATCCAACAGGCCCTGCAGGGGGAATTCAGGTGACTGGCCCACCTCTTCATTGTGGGATCCAGCAACTGGACAAACATCAACCTTACAGTAGGACCCCAAGATACGCACTACCAACAGTTGATACTAGTGGGACTGAAGGACCAAATATTAACCTGAAAGGGGAAAATGGCAAAACAAAAAAGCAAAATGCAAACTCAAACATCTAGTCCATCAGGACCAAGTATAGGAGATAATGAAACAGAGGACTTCAAAAGTAACATATCAGAAATCTCTGAAAAGACAGCAAGTGAAACAAATAAACAAAAAAAAAAAAAAAAAAAAAAAAAAAAAAAAAAAA
>PVJX010017997.1:0-37355 GCA_004027295.1 Dolichotis patagonum
TTAGATACTGTTGATGTCCAGTTGACTTAATGTAAAGTACTGTGTTGTCTATGTTGTCCTCTTCTGATCTGCTCTGTACTGCCCCCTTTTGTTTTATTCTCTTTTAAATAAAAAAAAAATCATATTGAGGAACTTCCAAGGGTAGAATTTCCTAGAGGAACCAGTGTATAGAGAATGAAAAGCTGGACTGTGAGCCTTGTGCTGGGCCTAAGGAGAGGATAAGGGGCATATTTATGCAGAGTATGGAAAAGGGACTCATCTCTCCCTCTGAGCCATTGAAGATGAGTCCGTGGCCTCCTCACTCATGGATTCCTGACATTGGGCATCATGTCAGCATAAGTGGCACTCCAAGATGACAATGTGGCATGGTGGCAAGGACAGGAACCCAGAAGCCACATGGTGTAGCTTCTCCTAACTCCATCCAGTCCTGTTTAATCCCACCTTCTAAGGTTATTGCCAGGAAGAAAGGCAATCATGAACGTAGCTCTTAGAAAACAACACAAAAGGTATCTGTTATTTGGAAGACTGTATAGGAAAAAAATTAGCAAACTGAGAGCAAGGAAGCTTGGTTCTAAGCTTCTCTGCTCTGTAATTGCTCCCCAAAGTGGCATTAGACCAGACATGGGGATCATTCAAGGCCACAAAGTTCCATTCTAAAATAATAGGAGAGATGCACCTGAAAGACCAGAACCCACTTATCCAAATAGTCAGTTGCACTCCTGGATATGTTTGTTGCTTTTGTAAAAATCAGCAATCAGGATATTTGGCCCTCAATAGGGTGACTTACAAAGTTTTCACTTAGTTGACATTGGGCAAGGACACAGATGAGAGACAGCCAATAAACACATAGCACCAAATACCTCCACTGATGCCAAAATTCTGATTTCTAAAACTAAATTAAACCTTCCAATCCACTTCACTGTAAGATTTCCCTCTGTATCCTGAAAGAGGCAGATTCTACCACAATAATCCTGTTTCTTGATATAATGATTACACTTACGTTGTTGTTGTTGAAAATGTATTCATCCCTTATCTGTAGATTTTTCTAACTTTCTAAAACTGAACCACTAAATGAATAAAAAGTTAGCATTAAATGATAAGTTTATTAGTTGAACTCCCTAGAGAGCATGGCCATCTGTATTTAGCATAAGATTATCCTGCATGCAGAAAGGAAGGCTGTTGGTGTTTGTAAGTGGATTTGCCATCTACTGACTGGTATGTACTTAGAAATAGGGATTCAAAGGAGACTGCACTGAAATTGGTTTCCTATCACTCCATCAAAATATTGCAGTCACATTTACACTGATTAACAAAAATGTGATATAAAATTAATTTTATTTTTTATTTTAAAGAGAAAAAACAATGATATAGAAATTCAAAACAAGCTTTCAGGGATTAACAGTGATTAATATTTTGCATATTGTTATCTTCCAAGGAGTCAGGCAGATTACAAGATGCAGACATGAAAAATTGATCAAACAGTATAAGCACAAACCATTGTTTTCAATGAATGAATAGAAATTAGTAGTGTAATTATTTTAATCTCATTAAGAAAGACTCACTGCCATAGCAGAGCTCAGACTGGGGTGGATGCCTGCCTTCTAGGGCCATTGTAGGGTAAAGAACAGGTCCCAGTTGGGCAGAAGCCAGAGCCATGCTCCCTTTAAACTTGTCTAGGAGCAAGAAAGATGCGGATGTGTGGAATCAAATGACTAATTTCATGAGGGAAAATATGAATGAGCCTGCAGTCCCACAGAGCTGGGAGAGGAGGAACATGCACCAAGTGTTCTCTGGGGCATGTTTGGCTCCAAGGCTACCTGCATGGTCCTTGCCCATCCTTCCATCTGCCTCATTCACAGTTCCGCTGCCTGGAGAGTCGGGTGTGAACACATCTGGACTTCTTGGAGTTCTGGTCACATGAGAGCTGGGAGACAGCAAAGTATTTTAGACATCAAACTTGGGTCAAGTCCCTGCCTCCCCACTCATGGGCATCCTGTGGCACTTCTGTGCTTCCTTCCTCTTTGGTCAAACACAGATGATGGCAGTTTCTACACCTAGTAGTTGCAAGGGTTAAATAAAATTGCAAATCTTTACCACTGAATGTGGCGCTCACTCAGTTCATTGACCAAATAGTATGGTGATGTTCTTAAGTTTAGTTTGCAGGTCCTTGGAATATAGCTTTTAAATCACAGAGATGGAGGGGCATTGGATGTCACTTACGTGTTCACATATTCTGTCCTCACCACACAGCAGAGACTCTACCTGCTCTTCTTTTCCCTGGGCTCCTGCAGTGGACAGTAAAGAGGTTTTCTGCGCTAAGACCACCATTTGCTGCAGGAGAAAGTGTGGTCTCAAGAGCTGCCTTCTACTTTCTAGATTTTGGAAATTAAGCTCTTTCAGCATCTCTTGCATCAAATGGTTTCTTTTTTCTGGTCTCATTTATATTGCTGGGGATCACAAATGATCTTATTTATATTTCTGGTGATCAAACCCAGGGCCTCATGCATGTTAGACAAGCACTCTACCACTGCACTGTGCCCCAGGCTCCAGCAATGAATGGTCCTGGCAAAGCCTAGGGCTAAATACTAGAGAGTTATTTAAAGTAATGGTAACAAACATTTGAGTCTATTGAGGAACCTGTCTATTTCAGTGAATACCACCCCTTCTCTAAGTGCTCACATGACAAAATTACCTTGGACTTGAATTCTCGGCAACACTTATGCCCCCTCACTCTTTGTAATAGAAATGCTTCTTCACTCCCCTACCTTACATTCCTTCTGCAGCCTGATCAGAATCCTTGAGCTTAATGAGATTTTCAGCACAGGAATCATATAAACCATTTGGAGGAGCGGCTTATTTCTTCCATTATCTTTGATGGAATTTTTCTTTTAAAATTTCATTAAACCTAAACATAAGTCATTTGAACAAAATGTAAGGTATAAGTAAATACATATTTCTCAAATGAAGAAATAGCTAGTTTACTTACAGAGAGAAGGCACTTTCCAATAGATCAAAACAACAGATAGTTGCTGCTTCCAAGATGTGAAAGGGCCACTGATGGGGACATGAGGGACCCCTATGGACCCAGAAGGCGGAAAGGCATGAATACTTGCTGAGAATTAGCCCTGCAGAAGAGGCCTGATGGATTCTTTATATGTATTCTGTTCATGTATTTACCATTCCTTCACAAATGAAGAACAAGGGTCTTTACATCTTTATAATTTGGCAGAGGCCCCAAAGCTGTTGGGCATCCAGTCTGGTGACTCCAATTCTTCTGTAAGGCCAGGTCACCTCTCAGAGCACCTGGGGCTCTGGATCCTGTGCTGCAGCAGGAGACTGCTGGCTCCAGGAGGCAGAATTCTACACCAAAGCTCAGGTCTCTGGTTCTGAGCAACACGCTGAAGTGGGAATGATGTGAAAGGCAGAATGACCTTCATCTGCATCTATAGCTGCATTTGCTTTTATTAGATCAACAAAGAAATTGCAGATCTCATTGCCTGGAAGAGGACATTTACCTTTCAAGGCATTGCTGGGTTCCTCTTGTTTTGCAACTTGGAAAGTTTCTATTTTAGACAGGAAGCAGACCTTCTCTTAATCACACAGAAGACTTGACATATTTTAGGTTGGCTTAGGGACAATGCAGAATCTCAATGAAAGCAGTTGAAGGACATAGTTGGGATAAAGCTGCCCTGACTCCCTAATGTGGGCTCTCCTGTCTTCTGGGACATAAGCCAGCTGCTGACCACAGACTCCCTGCCTGACAGAGTTGCTGTCTCCTTCCACAGCAGAGTTGGTCAGAACTAAACTCTCCCTGTGCTTTGTGGAATGACCGACGTCACTCATGGCAACTACTGCTCAATTGGCCAGTCCACTTGTGACCGACTGAATTAAAGAGAAAGAAAATTTGAAATTTGTTTTCCTACTTTAGAATAAAGCAGCTATAGAGTGCTTCCATCATTCCAGAAAGATCTGTTGGCCAGCACTGCAGGAATCCCAGTGTCCAGTGGTTAGCAGCTGTGTGATAATCTGTGTGACATCAGGATAGCTTTAATCAGCACTTCTTCCTGGGCTTGTGAGTCTGATACCTGTTTTTTTCCCTCTGATATTTCTGTCCCTCTTTCTGTCTCTCTCACACACACAAAGAAAAAGATTGACACACAAAATTGTCTCCATAGTTTTGAGTTTAAGGATGAAGAAATGATTATTAATGTACTTTTGTCCAAAACTGACTAGAAAACCTCCATATTAGCTCTTATTTTCTCTTTAAATGCTGCAAACAATCTTTGTTAATGTTTTTGTGACTTCCTGCTAATTGCTTTTAGTGATGAAATCCACTCTTTCATTGCCCAGAGGGACAGAGGAATTAGTAGCATCATGCTGAGTTTTTAAAGGAAAATACACATTGTATTTACCATAAAAGAAACTGCAAATCAAACCACTGCTAATGGCTGATGCTGACATTGCCAACACCAGTGTATCAGTGTGTTCAACTGTCCCTCATTCATGGCGGTTCTACCTATGAGAGAAAGCTACACAAGCAATGGTGCCTCCAGACCTTCCAAAGCTTCAGACTCCAGCTTCCGCCTAAAGGCAGACACCAGCTGAGCAGTGCCCATTTGGTTCTGAGTCCAAGCAACTGTTCAGGCTTTTCAGCTTTGCCTTCCTGTGTTTTTTCATCCCTTTAAGACTTGCTTTTTGATGAGAAGGAACTGGACACATGATTTGCACGAGTGATATACAGGTCTCTTTACACCATTCTGGGAGTAGACAGAACATGAACAGAATAACAAGAGAATTAGCCAGAAACAAAAGGAAAAGAGGAGAAGGGTGGTGTCATATCAATCAAGGAAATGCAAGCTTCAGGAAGAAGAAAACGCTGTCAGCTCTACGCTAGACAGTTACCACAGAGTTCAAGTCAGCCTTTGTGTTTCTTTTATTAAAACATCCAGGACAGCTTTGCAAGGAAGATGATTATTTGCCTTCTGGAACCCTGATAAATAACCTCTTTTCTCTAATACTTGGTGGATGCAAGAAGATGTTGCCTAAGAAATCGTCACTAGTCCTGTTTCTGTACCGCCTGAGTTCCCGATTGCTTTCTGTCCCTACTTCCCAGACCTGGGACACAAGAGTGTCCTTCATTTCTCTCTTGGCTGCCTGTAAGAACTGAGGACAGACCTCTCTCCTGGGGTTCATTTCTGCTTTGTCTCTCAAGTATCCATTCATTTCAGTGATCTCTTGATGTACCCAGTAGAGCGCTATGCATTGTGCACACACATACTGCAAATAGTGGGTAAATTATAAGCAGCAAAATACTGCAAAGTCTCATGAATGGTGACATCTTATAAATGAATATAAATTGTGGAATTTATTCCATATTATATCTGTATTAAATTGTGTTGAAGTTAAGTGTTTTAATTCCTCCTCTCAAAGTACACTGAGTATACATGATCTCTGATGGTCGTGCCACATGGAATCCTTGGCCTCAGGTTCTACCACTAAGCCCTTGGACTTACACTATCTTGAGCAGAAAGCAGTTCTATAAAGAGTCAGCTGAGGTCTTGCTCCATATAGGATCACTGTGTCCAGACTTCCTTCCCAGCTGTCAGCCATCAGTTACTCAGCCCAAAATCCCACCTCAGAGGTAGCAGAGGAAAAAAAGCCTAGTTATGGTCATCACAGACCAGGGAAGGGAAGGTCCTTCTTGGAAGAGGGACCTGTCCAAGGCACTGGTCAGAACTCATGGAGTCATCCTCTGCAATTTGCAATTCCTATTGTGAAATCTACATCAAATTCCCAAATGCATCTCCTAATGGAAAATCAGTTTTTGCACATTTGCCTAATTAAAATGGCTGTGAATGACTCTGGGAATAACTTTCGTTTCTCCACTCTTCCCAAAAAGTGACCTGTTTGGTGTGTATATTACACCCGTTTGAAGATGTAGCAACTCCAAATGTTTTCCTAGCCATCAAATGACCTTCACCACTCCCTTAAATTTTTGCACTTAACTTCACATTCCTTTCAATATACACACTCAGAAATTTCTGACCACACTCAGAGATTCTCAAGCCGTAATTATGGCCTCAGGACAGGAATCACAAAGGCAAACTCCCTTTTGTGGGCCAGCTTTGGGTATTTTCTTTGTTCACTGTGTGGCTTTTACTTCCATTTTTAAAATTCTTCCTGTCTATTAAAAGAATTATTGTTAAAAGATGATTTTTCAGTGAAAGCAATTTTAGGTAGAAAACCATTTTTCTTCAAATGTAATGGAGAGCTTTGCACTCAGAGTGACTTCAAAACAACTTGAGATTCCAGGTTCAGTAAGGTGGTGATCTGACCGAGATAATGAAGTAATCCCTGTATAGGTATGAAGGGGCCTGCTGGTTTGGGGCTGTAGGCCTGCACTTTTTTTAACTGTGTCCAACTGAGTCTTCATTTACAAAATCAGCCAAGACTACCTTGCACCTTGATGGGCCATGCACAGCACCAAGAGATGGGGACATTGCAATTTGAAGACAGTGGCTGTCATCAGAAATGCCCTGTCTTTTCCACATTGTCAGTACTGATGAGTGTCATGGAGTCCTCTTTTCCCATCAGTATCTGGGCAAGTTGCCTTCCTAAGGCCACTGCAGATGAAGGGAAATACCTGGATGGTGAGCATACGGGCAGCAGTAGTGCTAGCCCATGCTGTGTTTGTGGTACAGCAAGGGTGCTCAGAGCAGGAGAGACCCTTCTACTGCAAAGATCAAAGGGGCATCCTAGAGGAGGTAGCATCTCGGCTACACCCTAGAGCCACATGAAGCACAAACATTACTGTCACCATTCAAGTCCCTCATCTATGAGTCTACACATCCATAAAAAGTTCTCTTCACCTACTTCTCCTTGCCTCACAGCCTAATTCAAATTTTCTTATTACATTTTGTGGCTGAGGAGGTCACCCAGGGTCATGTCCATTCAGAAAACTAAAGTTGAGGAATTAGAGGGAAAATGATTGTGCTTATCTTCATTCCTTCACTAAACCCCTGACCTATGCAGATGATGTCTGCATGAACCTCACGGGTATCTCTACTCTCCCAGCAAGCATTCATTGACCATTTGCATACTTCAGTTGCAGGAATGGGGTGTGGTGTGTCAGCTAAGGTCCCACCTTATACACAACCAACTGAGCACTCTGAGAAGCCAGGGAAAAGTAGAAGCAGATAAGTCCAAACATATTGCTGCTTCTTCATTTCCCTCCTGGCTTTTACAGCTGCAAGTGGATAAGGAATTGGTCTCTTGGTGGCAAAATTCCCTTTGGAAGCCACCACCTTAGAACAGATTGCTATTGCAAGTGAACAGGTTGGTGACTTCCTAATGGTCACCAAATATATGGCCAAGCAGTACATGTGACACCTAAGTATTCAAATCAGAAAGGGGACTTCCTGCCCAAGATGTTAAAATCCATTCCTTCTCAAGGTTTAAAATCAAACAATTGTTTGTTCCTCCAGCCAAAATTATTAGAAAATAACCAAGGCCATATTTGGAAACCAGAATCTCTTACCTTGTAAACTTGTGCTTTTCTCCTTAGACAAGTTTTGGTATTGTCGGCTTTCGCCAAATCACAAGGTCCTGCATTATGGAGACTTGGAAGAAAGCCCCCAGGGAGAGGTGCCCCACGATTCCCTACAGGACAAACGTAAGTGCCTCTCATGGGTAGGACTCCTGAGATGGGGTTCATTGGTTGTTTCTTTGTCACAATATAACATGCAGCCACATTATAGACTCAAGTCAACCTTTGGAACTTAGCTAATTTTATGGTACGTTTCAGACTGAACCTTCTCAGCCAGTGTAAGACCCTGTGGGTTTGACATTTGGGACTGAACAGGGGTTCAGATGTCTACTTTTGACATTACTTATCTAGATGCTCTTTCAAGGGACCAAAACAATATAAATCCAGTTTTGTCAGTTGTCTTTTTCTTATGACCCCAAAATCATTTCACATAACTTAGATGCGTGGCCTTTACCCTGTTCTCTCATGATGATAATGCAGCACTAATGCCAGATCCAAACTTATTCCGAAGAAGTAACTGGTGCTTTGAAAACATTGTGATGAATGGCATTCTACTATTTGTGATATAATCCTCAAATATTTATTTACATTTATTTGCGTTTTTATGTTGTCTGCTTTAACATGCCTGCTTTTGAGGAGGCAGTAACCTGCAAAACGTTTTTTAACCTAATGCCAAACCATGTGAGAAATGCCAAGTTCAGTGTTAAGAGTATAAATTAAACAAAGCACTATAGAAGCATTGAAATTCTCAAGGGTGGTGAATTGATTTCAAAGAGAAATGAGATAAAGGAAACAGCCTCGGGGGATATGCCAGGCAGAGAAATCATGGAGAAAGCAGTCTGGACACTTTGAAGTGACCTTTAAAAGTTAGGTTGACCCAGCAGGGTGCAGATAAGTACATCCCAGAGAGACCCCAACCCCACCTCACTCCTTCCGCTTGTCACCCCAGGGCCCATGGAAGTCAAACCTCAACTGCTTTCCTTATAGCTCACGGCCATTGAAGGCAAAAATAAACCTTGAGTGGGAAACTTTGTGACACTTTCAGACTCCATGCTGTCATCTCAGACATACAGCCAGGAATGTTTTGTCTTCCTCCAGCTTAAAAATGGGACAATCTGGTCTCCATGGCATCAGGTACTTCATTTCCTTCCATGGGAGAAGTCTCTCCCCAGTCCATGCAACTGCCACCTTAAGGCAGGGAGAAGAAATCTGAGGTCCTCTTTGGCAGAGCTGGGCTGAGACCACATCCATGCTGTGGGCCCCTGGCTTGTCCCTCGATGCAAGGACCCTCTCTTCAGAGTTCTGAGAGCCAGCAGGTGGTTCTCTAAGTGTGGTCCCTGGAACCCAACAGCAGTGTCACCTAAGAACTTCTCAGAAAGGCAAATCCTTGGGCCCTAACCCCAGACCTCCTGAATCAGGTGAGGGGATGGAAAACTTCTGTCTTCGCCGACTCTCCATGTAACTCTGATGGCTTCTTAAGTTTGAGAATGGCTAAGCTAACCACTCCCTACCCTGCGCGTGGTGATTCCTCAAGTCCAGCTTCACTAGTAAGTACAGGAAGTGAGCTGAGGGTGCGATGCCACTTTTAATTTTGGCAAGAAAGGAATGTTACAGAATAAAATTTAACTAAAATGTAATAACGCAGTTTTTCATAACAGAAAGAGCCCTTGATCACAAAGGTAAGAAAGTGGAATAAAGGCAGTCCCCTCTGCTGAATTAAATTAGCTTTATGAAAGACTCACAGTAGGGTCATCATTTTATTCCACTTGCTATTAATGAATGAAAACTCACTGGAACTGTCTGGGGCCAATAATTTTGATTCACTATTCTATTGCAGTTAAACAAAAATATTTTGAGATTATTATTGGTTCCAGCAAGCAGCAGCTATCTGGGAGGTCCCCCAACCCCATCCTCCACTGGACCGAAACAGTGGGAAATGATCTGAACTGAAAAACCACAGCTTGTTTTCCCATGTGCCAACTGAGTCAGCTCTCTCACCCACTGGATGCATCATTTCATACTTAGGTAGACATTACCCATTTTTCAACCCAAAGATCAACATTTGACTGGCAGGCGTGCCAGAGTGAGATGTTCCATACTCACTTAGATGCACCATGGCCAGTTTCTTCGGCGGGTGGGCATTACTCCCTGACAAGGCTCCAGAGTGTACATAGAAACGAAACTCCAAGTCAGGCACTTTCTGGGATTATCCATGAGCTCATGACCCCCAACTCTGCAAGGCCCTCAATTCCAGGGACCCAGGCTGCAAATGACTAGCAAGAGGCCTAACCATAGGCAGCCTTGACCTTGCAGGGGATGGCGGAAGTGCAGAACCAGAGCTGCAGATCTATCGCAGCGTGGCTTTGGGAATGGCCATGGTATCCCTGGTTCTGGGAGAAGGCTGTGGCAAGAGGGTTCCTGCAAAGGCCTGCAGCACTCTTGTCCTTTCCTCTCCTTTGTTCCTTTTGAAGTACAGCAAGGTGAAATTCCAATGGCTGCTCCACACTTTATCCGTTGTGAGACAGACCCAGAGTGCACAGCTGTGAGAGCACTCGAGTGGAGTTGCATCTGCCTGCACATGTGTGCCAGGGAAGCAGATATACTCATGTAATGAATGTCCCTGAGAAAAGATGAGAAGTCCCAACCCACTAGACTAAAGTCTGCTGCTTCGAACTTGCCCCCTGGTTTGCACTTCCTGTCATTCTAACTGCAGCAAAATCATCCACCCTCTTGTAGCTCTTGCAAGTGAGAGATGTCACTGAACTAGAAAAATGAGACTTTCCATTAATTAACGTTAAGTGCCATTGCTCTTGCCGTGTATGATTGCCCTCTCTTGAGACCAAGGGAGAAATCTGTTTCCGCCCCTTC
This sequence comes from Dolichotis patagonum, assembly GCA_004027295.1. Classification (NCBI taxonomy): domain Eukaryota; kingdom Metazoa; phylum Chordata; class Mammalia; order Rodentia; family Caviidae; genus Dolichotis; species Dolichotis patagonum. Next base: position 10,415 of record PVJX010017997.1, read on the forward strand.
AGCTAATCAGTGCTGAATATTGAAATATTGATGAACCAAATAATGTGATTGAATCCTCTTTATACAGCTAGTGAAGATTGAAGACCTGTCCTTAGCTGTCTTCTTTCCTAAAGGTTTGGGAATCTCTTTTCATATTCACTTTGTCTGCCAGGAAATATGGCCTTTGAAAAATCCACATCTCCATAAGCCTGGCTTCCTTCCCACGGGGTTTGCTGGCTGTCATTGTCCCCACCAGACATGGGGCTCGCTACTTCCCAGCCCTACTCCAAGCCTCCTGGTCTCCCTTTGAACATGTCTAGGCCAGACTGCTCACTCCTACACCAAAGGCACAGGGAGGAGAGCATGGGCGGACACTCTTGCAGAAAGAGATGAAGCCTATAATGGCCAGCAGCCCACGCAGGCTGGTGGAGCTGGGGCTGTGGACCCAAGCAGCACAGTAAAGGATTCAGGTCCCTTCATCTACAGAGAGAATTAACTGTGATTATTGGAAATGGCCATAATTGCAGGTACCATTTGTTGAGCACTTCTGATACAGCAGGCATCATGCTAAGAGCTTTACCTCTGTAAATTATCTTCATGAAGCTTAAAGAAGCAGTTGTTACCACCCTTATTTCACAGATAAGGAAATGGAGGTGCAGAAAGATTAAGAAACTTGTTCAAGGTCACAGGTTAGTAAGTACTAAGATAGAGGTCTAAATGAAACCATTCCACTGCATGGCCCAGATTTTTTACCCAGTACTATCTGCAGCTTAGATTAGGAGTCCATAACGGTCTTGATTGCAGTGTTAGGAGTTCATCCTCACTGGGACCCTGTGGACTAGGGAATGCACTTTCCCCCTTGAAGATACGGAAGGTAAAGCTCTGAGAACTTAAACCGAAAGCGGTAGAATAATAGGGGATCTAGGCACATCTCTTCCCATCACTCGGTGCATGGCTGACCTGCCAGGAGTGAAGACCAGATTCTACATTGAGCTCCCCTGGACTCAGCCTGTCCCTCCTCCGTCTCCCTAAAAAGGTGTTTCTTTGTGGAGCTTTGCACACAGCGTATGCTCCAGGCTGACCAGAGATGGCTTGGGAACTGTTACACTTTAATGGGCTCCTGGTCACAAAAGCCAAAACTGCATCATAGTAACCACATATGACATGCATCATATTAAGTTTTCAATGATATTTTTGTTCTAATCACGATAAAGTCTCTTACACAGGTATCAGGATATAGTTTCTTGAATATGTTACAAACAGTAATCATATCTGGGCCCTTGCTCAGCTTGATTTGTGGTGCTGGCACCTTCCAGAGAAATCATGGCCTAGCAAAGACCATATGTGACACTGCATAAGTGACTTCCTCCCTTGGAGCCTCAGTCATCCCATCTGTAAGACTTAAAATTGTCTCAACACACCTTAAGCTGAATAATGGTAAGAAATGAGGCCATGCCCCAGGAGACAAGTGTGGGGTGATACTCATTCCCATAGTCTTTCCTGGTTCTTACCTCTAGAGCCTACTTCTCTATTTGGCTCCCTCTACAAAGACCTGACCAAAATACTGTCTTGGCTTTGAGCAATTGAGAGCCCTGTACTTCCTTCTTAGAGTATAGATTCAAGAAGCAAAAGTCTTATCCCTCTATTTCTGATCCTGGGATGGAGAGGACATTTTTAGTCCTTCCCTTGCCTAGTTTTCCAGTGCATCAAGAGACAAAGTATGCAAAAAGCAACCTTTCCAAGCTGCTCTGTATTTTTAGAACTTTGTGTTTTCTCTTTAGTCATAATCCGATGAGTGATATAGCAGCTTATCTCCCTGACAAGGGACAGTACATATATAAAGAGATAAAATATGTACTGCCACACAGCCTAGGAAGAAAGTGCCATTTCTCCCTTCAAGTCTTCCCATTAGCAATTCTGCAGATTGACCCGTGGCAGGCGTTTATATTCTTCTTGTCCCATTCCATATGGTAAATGTTCAAAGCCAAGGGTTAACTAAAAATTGTAGCCTGCTGACATTGTCAGTACTTCATTGACCATGTAATTTAACAAATGACTTTTTAAAATGTACTCATCATGCAGACTCCATGTGACCTTTGAGGAGGTTTTCAGAATTGGTTTATAATTTTATAAAAAAATATACTTCAGTATCTCCACTGAAATTTTAACCAGCTTCCCAAAGTGTCCGAATGGTAGGGTAATGATTAAACTGCCAGCTCAGCCATGGAGGGGAATTGGACAGTCCTTTGTCATAAGGACAAAGGTCACAGAAGGCTCAGAAATCACAAGAACCACTGATAGGAAGATGTTATTCTGAGGGTCTAGGCAGAGTGTCACAAAAGGCATTTGAAGTAAAGGTTACGCCACTCGGGAGAGCCCATAGTCCTGCATTACACCATGAGAACAACCAACCCCATATCTCAGTAGCTTAACACAATAAAGTTAGTTTCTCACTCGCATTATGTAACTGCTATGTGTTGATGAAGGACTGCTCCACACAGTCATTCAGGGACACTAGCCAAGGGCTTCGTCCTCATCTATAGCTACACCATCTGAGCAGAGCATGTGCTCCTTCAGTTTCTATAGCTGAAGAAGGCATGATCAAGCACATCAGCTTTCCATTGGCTTCACTTAGGAAGAAAGCATTTCCTCTTATATTTCATTGGTCAGAACCAGTCACATGACCCCCACCTAACTGCAAAGTCTTTCATGTTGCTGGAAGTAAAAGGCCAAATGTTAATGAGCACAAGTAATGTCTAACAAAAGAGTCTATAGTCAGGGATGCAAGGAAGAAGAGGAGCAAATGTGGTAGGGCGGATGGCCAAGAGGCCACAGAGACTCTTGGAAGGGCTCATCACAACTCTGCTCTTAGGATAAAAGAGAACTGTTGGAGTGTCATCAAATTTAGACAAAGTTCTTAGTAATGTTAAGGGACCTGGAAAATGTCAGCTTTAAAGGCCCTTCCAGTTCTATTGCCTTAACATTCTATATACACTGTGTAACTTTATCTTCATCTAGCTGTCAAGCCCTAAAATCAATTTCCTCAATAAAAGCATGTGAGCATTGACTGTGAAATCTCTCATTATCATCATCACTGAGGGAATCTAAGGAATTGATCACTCACAGATCTAAACTCCAACCTGTGGTTGAGCCAAACCAGTAAGCATGTGGGACTGAAGGATTAGGGACTGGAGGGGGTCATGTGCATTTTTAACGTTCCAAAGTATCCTTCTAGCTATTACTTCTCAGTTGATCTTAAATGCACAAAATTTTCCACATCTTATCTGCCTCTACTTAATAAGATGGAAGAAACTACTGTTTCAATCTAATTGCATTATTTTCAGCATTCTCTATCAGAAAAGAAGATTTTTTTATTTAATTGAGTTTAAGTTGCATTGCTATAAAATGGGGATAACTGAACCTACCTTGCAGAATTGTTGTGAGAATTAATGAGATGGTAGAGAGGGAGAGATTTTGGGGGGAGTAAGAGCTCAGAACTGTTTAGAGTCAGATAAATGTCTTGAGATAGGGCTGTTTTTCCTATTTATCCCAAGCTAAGAAACCAAACAGATGCAGATGCTGTGCAAGACATGCTGATATACACGGAGCACTTGGCATTGTTCCAGGCACACATAAGCCCTCTGTGGAGTCAGAATCAGCACCATTGTTGCTGTTACAATCATTGCTACCTGCTGTGCCTTCTGATGTCATCTTGCAGCACTACTATGAGGGCTGTTTATCTTTGTTTTAGTGACCAAAACTCTGCTCATGTGTGTAGCTTTGTCTCTCCAAGGATGCTTTTTAACAGAACATAAAAATATATTTTAGTTTCTGGTCTTGGGACACTGCCTGCCCGATCTTCATCTCATTAGCAATGTCTTTTTCTCTTTTTGCAGTAGCTTCTGGGAATGACACTATGAGTCGTTTATCTTGCTTCTTTATTGACATCCAAGCTTTCAATGATGTCATTACTTTCGTTTTCTTTTACAAATTGCAGTTCCAGTGGCAGATATCAAAGCCGTGGTGACGGGAAAAGACTGTCCTCATATGAAAGAGAAAGGTGCCCTTAAACAAAACAAGGTATGATTTCCAAATTATTGCAGACAACCATGGCTACACCATACAGCCAGTAATTATGATGCTCTAAGCCTTTCTTTATAGCAATGTGTATGGGTGGGTGGGTGTTATTTTGAGTCATATGCGTTTGATCTTTTTCCTTCCTGATCCTTATTATATCTCTTGCCCTTATTGTTCTATCCCTGACCATTTTCTAATGCCCACTGTCTCCTCCATTCTCTCACTTCCTGTCTACAGTCAACACTAGGAATTGCCCTGCTGTTCTCACCCTGTCCCTTTCCAGCTTCCTTCCTCATCCCTAGCCATACTTGACCTCTTGTTTATGCTTGTGTCTCCCTTTCCCAGTCTTGCCCATAGCAGCCTTTCTGGGGATCATTGAGACAGTCAGAGAACAGCAGCTTGAAGCTTAAAAACTTTAAAGACCTGACGTCCTTCAGTGTTATGGAAAATAGTCTGTGAAATATCTCAAACCCAGCTTATAGGGGAGAAATTGCCCAGCTGTGTCTGCTGCTTCAACTCTCTTCATTTTGCAACAGTTCTTACTGTGCTCTCTGAGTTTGCCACCAGCTGTCATGATCACAGCTGAGGAGCCAGCACAGAGAGTACAGGAAGAGGCATTTTATGGAAAGAGAGAATTTCCTTTGTCCCAAGCTGAAGATATTTGTCCACAGTGGAGCTTTCAAGGAGCCAGTCCTTTGTTTATTTTTCTTGGTATTTGGTGATGTGTAAAAGTTATAAATAGAAATGTCCAGATCTATCTAGGTTCTCCACACACCTTGATCCTAAAACATCACAAAATCAATAGGCTGTTTCTTTATTTCCAGCATCAGTATCTAAAAGGAAAACCAAAATGATGTATATCCAACTTATCAATAAGTTAAAATAAACAATCTCTACTGAATGTTTTCAAACAGTGTAAGATAGAGAAGAATCCAGGTTTTTGACAGATAACTGTAGCTATGCATCAGGAAAAGCAAGCTGAGATCTTTCCTTCTTAAATTACATGAGCATAACTCATCTCAAAGCCATGTGCATTCCCTCTCCATTAAGCTTATCCCAGCGCTGTCATAGAATGTATTTAAATGATAAGCATGAGAATGTAAGTGCATTGCCTAAGAGGTCAGGCTGGTGGGTTACCTGTCACATAACATCAGGGTTTCCATGTCTTTCTTCCTCATGATGTAGGGGGGCAGGGACCGCACAGCTCATCTGCTTCCATGGAGCATCCTTTCATGTAGAGCAAGTCCTCCGGCTGACCTCCTTCAAACCCATGGGGCTTGCTGTGTGCTCCACATGCCAGATCTCCCATCCACAATCCAGGAGAACACTGGCTCTGCTCACCTGCAGCCAAGGTTTCCCCAGGTTATGTAACACTTGAAGCTGAGAGGGATCAGGGTGAGGAAATTGGCAGCAACAGGAATCTAACTTGGAGAAAGCCAAGAAAGGTATGAGCAGCAGCAGAACAGCCTGTTAGGACTGGAGCCTACTGAGTGGGGACAGAGAATTATGTAAAACACATGCAGAGAGACTTCCTGCCACAGCCCTGACACACAGAAAGCTTGAAAGTTGTCACTTCCATCCTAACAGAAAGAAGAAGTGAGCAAAGCAGAAATCAACAGTTTTTCTTGGACTGTCAGGAGCATGGAATGTCAAAGGCAGTAACAGAGTCACAGCCAAGACCTGTTCCCTGGGGCAGAATCCACCACAGTCCTGAACTATAGGGGTACTCAGGGCATTTCCAATGAACTGGCACAGGCTGTGTGGACTTTATGACAATAGGACACTCCTGGAGTTTGTGATCTTGGGGCAGCGGGCAAACTTTCATGAAATCCAGAAGCATCAGCAGGTTCTCACAGTGAGGATCTGAGACAGATCCCTCACCGTCATGTCAGCAGATGAGAAAGAATAACTAAAATAGGCCAGAACCTTCTTCATAACCAAGTCCTTATCTCCATCCAGGCCTTTATTCCAACTGGGGAAAAAGAGTTTCTCTGATTTTAGCCCTTTTAGGAGCACTATTTCAACTAGAAGATTGGGGATGAGCAAGACCCAGTCACTACTGATCAAGACCTTAGAGAGGTGGAAATTCTGCAGCTGGAAATGAAGAGGGGATAGGAGGAATAAACCTATGCAACTCAAGAAAGTTGTGAAAAACTGATAGAACTGCATAGGATTCCTAAAAGTTGGATATTTATTGGGAGAGTATAGAACATTACATTGCTCCCATTCATTACCACCATGTCAGGCAAACTCCAAAATAGTAGCAGCGAATTATAACCAAAAGATCAGCAAGACACATACTCTCAGAGGAGTGCTTAAGGAAGGCAAACTCAATAAGGACACAAAAATAGAGATTAGAGAAAGTCAAAGTCTCTGGCTCATATAGCAGGCATTAAACATAACTCAAATCTTTGTCAGATTAACATAAATTATCACCCTAATGCTCTCATTTTACCTCTCTTTTTATTACCTGATATAACATGTCTAGATTTCAACAAAAAATTAAAATAAAGCATGCAAAAACAAAAAAGCGAAAACACAGTCTGAAGAAAAAAATTATCATCACAATCAGATTCCAGTATGACATAGTGAATTTGTTAGATAGGGAATTTAAGATTTCATGTTATGAGTTCTAATGGAAAAAAATAGCATGTGACACAGAGAGGTAATATAAACACAGAGATAGCAACTTCTTGACTTAAAAGTCTATTATCGATCAAAAACAGAAGTGAAGAATTCTTCCAATGAGTTTATTTTAAATTTCATGTGGTGGAGGAAAGAATCAGTGAGCTTGATGATGAATTGATGGAAACCTTCTAAATTGAATTGCAAACAGAAAAGGAAAAAAATCAGAGCAGAACATCAAAGAACTGTAGCACAGTTGCAAAACACAAAAACATATGCATAATTGGAATACCAGAGGAGACAGATACAGTGCATCAGAAGAAATGCTGAAGCAATAATGATCAAGGATTTCCCAAAGTAATGACAAACATCAAACCACAAATCTAGAAAAAATTAGAGGACACCAACCAGGATGAATACTCCAAAAAGAAAACACTTAAACATATCGTATTTAACCTGCAGAAAACTAAAGGTAAAGAAAAAAACAAAAGAAGCCAGAGAGGAGAGTACTGCCTTATTCATAGAAAAACAAAGATAAAAATTAGAGTGAATTTTTCTCCAGAAACCATTACAAGCAAGAAGAGAGTAGAGTGGAGTGCTAAAAGAAAAATTCCACCCATCTAGCATTCTGTGTCCAGGGAAATTTCCCTTCAAACATGTAGGAGAGATAAAGACTTTTTACAGGTAGACAAAACCCAAGGAATTCATTGTCAACATATCTGCTCTGCAAAAATGTTCAAAGAATTGATCCAGTCCAAAGGAAAATGTTATAGTTCAGAAAATTAAATCCACTTAAAGATAGAGCATGTATCAGAGAAAGAATTGATGAAGGTAAAATTAAAATATTAATTTTTTATTGGTACGCCACCTAAAAAATAACTGCTCACCATTTAAGATCATCATGGTATCAGTGTAATGGATGAATAAATGAAGTGAACAGCACTTAGATCTAAAAAAAAATACACAAAAAAGAAACAAAGAACAAAGGGAAAAATAGAAAAATTATCAACGTGGTCTTTATTATTAGTCAGCTTTCACATCACTGGGACATAATTTGCAACCACAGTTTAAAGGAGGAGACATTGATCTGGCTCATGGTTTCCGAAGATTCAGTCCATGGTCAGCTGGCACCAATGCAGGAGCATAATGGTGGAGGGGTGTGAGAGAAGAAGGATGCTTAGTTCATTGCAGACAGGAAGCAGAACAAGGAAACTGTACTAGAGAAGAATAGGCAGGGACCCCACATAGACACTAAGACCACACCTCAATGACCCACACACACACACCCAGAAATGTGCTCCACTAACCCCTTTGGTGGACCCCAAAGCCAATCATGTTGACACAGTCAAATTTAATGAACACAATCATACTAATTTAACTATCAGTGATCACTTTAAATATATAAATGTTCTAAACACATCAGTTAAAAGTAAAAGGTTGTCAAACTGATTTTTAAAAATACTATATGTTGTCTACAAGAAACTCAATTTAAAACATAAGACTAAGATAAGTTAAAAGTGATTGAATGTAGGAAGACATCATGATCACACTAATGAAAACTGGAGCAGCTATATTAATTTCACACTTCAAACCAAAGAAAATTATCAAGGGGTCAATTCTGCAAGAAGACATAACAATCTTACACATGTATGAACTTAATAAGAAGATATCAAGTTACATGAGTCAAAAAATTTACAGAACTGAAAGAAGAAACAGACACACTCATTAGTATACTGAGGACTTCATCCCTCAGACAGTAATCAATAGATAAATCAGGCAGAAAATTAAAAAGAATATCGATGGCTTAAACAGTACCATCAGTCAACTTAGTAAAATTGATCTTAACAGAACAATCCACCCAATAAGCATCAGAATACACATACCTCTCAAACTCGCTGAGAGAACCCTCTAAATGTTTGGAACTTTAACAGTACACTTCTATATCAGCCATAGTTCAAAAAAGGAGGCTCAAGAGAAATTACAGCATATTTTAAACTGAATAAAATAAGGAAAGAGCAACTTAAGCCTAAAGTAGGCACGAGATATGAAAATTAGGCTACAAATCAGTGAAACTAAAAACAGGATAAAAAGGGGGAGGGAAGCAAAAGGTGGATCTTTGAAAACATGAGTAAAATTATCTTCTAGCCTGACCAACCAGAAAGATGGGGAGAGAAGTGAGAGGAAGTGGAGAAGTGGAATGAAACGAAAAGGGAGGACAGGGCAGGACAAGACAGGACAGGGCAAGGGCAAGGACCAAAGGCAAAGGCAAAGAAAAGAAAGGAAAAGGCACAAGTCAGCAATATCACATCAGGTCTAAAAGTGGTGGTGGTCAAAAAAAATAGATCTCTTTCCACATATGTGTGTAGATTCACCCTCCTTTTATCAGACTCCTCTTCCCTTAGAGGAGACTAACAACGCAGATGGAGCAAATGATGTTTTCTAACCTTTTTTGAAATTATCATGGCATTGAAGTAACTGGATGGATGGATGGATGGATGGATGGATGACAAGTGGACAGGTGGGACACAGTGCTGCAAACATAAAATCTACTGAAAATGGAGGCTGCTTCCTGGGATTCACTGGTCCAGATGTTCTATCCCCCTGCCCGCCTTTTCCAGTCTGATTTGAGGGCTGAGAATGAAGTATCCCCAGTGGTCTGGCCTTTTTGTTGGCATACACATGGAAATGACTTGTCTTGTAATATCCATAGAGTTCAGACACCTAGTTCTTCAGACAAATATCAAAATGAAGAGAGTAAAGTCACAGTTGTTCGTCCTCACCTCGTCCACACCCACACTGCTTCTTCCAGGCCCCCAGAGGCCCCTGCTCCTGACCTTTGGGACTGGTAGGTAAGAACAGGAAGATCTACAGCTCCAAAGGAGAGTTAGCTTGTGGGTGTCCCCAGGAGGTCTTCAGTGCATGGTGGGCAACAACCAAAACCTGCTTCTGGCTCTTCAGAGAGTTTTTCCAGTGGGAAGAAGCTTCTAACACACTCTACTGCAAGACTCTTGGTTAGCTCAACTGCTGACCAAAGGTAAAAGATACTCGCATCCATAAAGGAAACACTTTGTTAGCAGAATAATATTAGTAACTAACAGTCCACTTACCCATTCAAAATGTACTGGATTACCTGGCCCTCACCAAGGCCCCGAGGACAAAAAGACAAAGAGATGCACATTCATCCTTTCCCTTGACATGACACTTGCAGAGACATATCTTTACACGTTCAGTCAATCAGCATTGGAGTCCCCGAGATCTCATGAGCTGTAGGCATGGAGTGGTGAACTGGGCAGGTGTGACCAGCCTCCTGAAGCTCACAATCCAACCTGCTTACCAGAGCAGTTACCAGTGCAACAGACAAATTTCTGAAGAAGCAGAGCTGAGTTCTTCACAGAGAAAGCAGAAGATTCCTGACCAAGACTCAAAAATACTGTCATAGGTGGACAGAAATTCAATGAAAAGACTTTTGAGTCTTAAGGATTAATGATTTTAAAATTCCAGCTCTGTAATTTATAAGTTGGTTTGTTCATGCACATTTTAAATTGGGAATTATTCATACTTGGCTCATAAGTTTTCAGTCTTCTAGTTGACAGTCACTGCGTGATCACCAAAGGACAGATCTCACAGATCCCACTGATTCAGATAAGAGTGCATATGATGTGAGAGACACTACTGTCTGCCCATGTTCCGAAACTCAGCCTTTGTTTTGCCAGGGTGATTCTTGAACCTGAAATAGGCAGATTGTTTTAGAAGATAACATTTGAGCCTCAGATTGAAGTCCCTGATATTAACCAAAAAACTTTTTCCTCAAGTTCTCTATGTCATTTTTCTTCATTCATTCATTCATTCATTCATTGATTCAGCAAATAAATTGAACACGTTATTTGTGTCAGGGACTGGGAACCCAACACTAAAGATGATCTGGCCCCTGGTCCTGGGTATCCAAAAGACAAGATTTTATGTAAAGGTGCAACTATAATTCATCATTTATGCAAAATAAATAAATAAATAAATAAATCTTCAGCACAAGAGTTGCCTGGGAGAGTTGAGAACATGTCATGAAGGAAACGGAACTTGAGCTAGGTTTTGAAAAGAAATTGGCCAATCAGAGAAACCATGGAAGATTTCCCATAGGGCTTTTCTACAGCCTCTGATTGAGAAACAGTGATTCAAAGACAGCTTAAGACATGAATAAAATGAGTTGGAGAACTATTGCCTGATAATGCTGTTAAGATAGCATGGATGCAGAAAGACAGAGATGCTCGAAGACGGCAATTTCTTCTACTATATACAGCATGATTGTGTGATTCTTCTGACTTTTAAAGTAAACAGGTATAACACTGTACTGTAGCTATGGAATCTACTATTTCACATGGCCATATTTAACACCTACACGCATGCTACGTAATAGCCTATCATCAGAATATTCAGCCTACATGATGACGTTGACAAATGGAGAACCAATGTAGTTAAGTTCTGGCCAAATGACAAACGCAGTAATTGTGTTAGTCAGCTTTCCTGTTGCTAGATGCAATACCTGACAACCACAATTGAAAGGAGAATTTTAATTTGGCTCATATTTTTGGGGATTCAGTTCGTGGTTGGCTGGCTCACAGGCAAGAACATCATGGCAGAAAGATATGGTGGAGCATGAGGAGTGGCAAGCAGAGTGGCAGAACAGTGCCAGACAGCATGGGACCAGTGACTAGGCAGAAACCTCAAATCCACACATCCATGACCACTTCTGGAGACATCCAGAAGGGTACCACAGTCTGCTGCGTGGATCCCAAAGCAAATTAATTTGACACTCGCCCCAACCACCATAGTTAGTCATCACAAAACAATGGAGAGAGTGGCAGCCAACACCACATAGTGAATATACTTTGTGTAAAACTGTTCTTACCTTGTCAGTCCATCATTTGACCCAAAAAAGAACACCCACTCAGACACCTTCCAAACCAAAGTGCCATCTCTGTTAGCACCTCCTGACCTTGGGCACCTTGTCACTGGTCCCAGGGCCAAGGGCTTAAGAAGGAGCTCAGAGGCCTCATGGTACAGAGAGATTTTCACTTCCTCCCTCATCCTCTCCCTAAGGCACTCTGACCACCGTGATCTGCCCCCACCTGGTAGGGTAGCAGGTAGGTAGCAGGGGCATAGGATTTAAACCCAGAGAGACAGAGAAAGACCTTGAGGGTGAGCAGCAAAGCCTTGTTTAGTAGCTACCAGAAAGAGCATTATGGTGTGTGGCCAGAAACCCTGACAGCCTGGCACCTCTCCTCCTCACAGGGACCTTGGGCAGGCAGCAGTTTCCAGAGTGGTGTCCCACGTGGTCTGATTGCTCTGAGCTCCTCAGCCTCTCTGCTCCACGTATTACTCAGTGACCTCTTTGGTGACTCCATGACAGAAAGTCAAAGGCAGCCACAAAACTCATCATAGATGATAACATCCTTGTACAGATGTGTGCAGGTCAGAGAATTAATTCCTCCCACTCCTTCCAGGCAACCTAGGTGAAAGTAAAGTGGGGACTGATATTCTCACAAATTTCTCACTTCTAGTCTGTGTTTATTGGGAACTGGGCCACAGCAGTTCAGATCATTCCCATTCTGATGATTTAAGTCTCACAAGGGCAGGACCCCATGTCTCACTGCCCCTGCCTCCTCTCTCTTCTGCATCCCTCTGCGGAAGAGAAAGTGTCGCACTGCTAACAGTGCTGACAGTCTGGTCTCCAGTGACTTCAGCACCTAGTCAAGAGTGTGTCTGGGCTGTGGTGGCATTCACACCAGCTGCTGTCACAAGGCGATGACTGGCCATGTGATTTCCCTGAGCAGAGGTGTAGTTTTCATCCAGGCTGAGCCAAAAAGATCGGGATGAGTTCTACCCAGTCCTGTTTACCTCTAACGCAGCCCTCCTTCCTGCCACTCTTTGGCTATTTGTTCAAAAGTAAAACTTATCCTCCTCTTTCCCTCCAAGCTCCCAAATATGAGTCAGAGAGTTTTCCTGATGAATGACTTTCAGATTAGCAAATAAATCATCATTTATACAGGTCTCGTCTGAGAACACTGTTTATGAATTTCTTAGAGTAAGGCAGATGCCACTACCATAACCTAACTTTCAATCCACACAGGCATTATTCATAATTACCACCAGTAAGTACATACTGTTCATTTCTCCTGCCTTTTTCCACCTAACATCAAGTCTTTGTAATGATCTTACTGAATGGCTTGACACATGCATTTCTCTCAGTTGGTAATTGGTGATTTCCTTATACCCAAAGGAGGGAGAAATATTTAGTTTCTCATAATTTTCTTGTAGATAATAATATACAATTTTTGCTTGCTGTTGAATTATTTTTGAGGAATTAATTCACAAATGGGATCCTTGGTTTTTTAAATTTGTATTGCTGTGTTGATTTTTTTAAAGGATGGTATCAATTTTTGGTTCCACTAGCAGGGCGATGATCATTTTAATTATAAAGTAAAAGGCCCTTGAGATATGACCATAGAAACAAATGCCAACCTTAATGGAAAATTGTGTGTTTCTTTTGGTGCGCTCCTTTATTATCTATTATTATCCCTTATTATGTCATCTTCTCTGGGAGGCCTAAGGGAGAAAAGAGAATAAAAACTGAGACGTATTTTTGCAGAATAGCTCCCATCGCATGACTCAGCGGTCTTTCCTTAGAGTGTTTCTATTTCTAACACAGTGAGGAGACCATCTGGATGTGAAACTCTAGAAGGTCCTATGCTCACAACAGAAGCTGCTCCGTCCTGGTGAGGGGACAGCAGCAGGTGACCCAGACATGAGGATGCCCCAGTGGGCCAGAAATAGCCTAATGGTGGGCTGTGTGGAGACAGGTCCTAGCTAACACTGGATCTTCTGAGTTCACTGTGAAGGAATCTGTCAGTTCTTCTGAAGTTCAGAAATCTGGAAGCAGTGATTTCACCCTGCTGCCTTCCGTCATCTTTCTGGGGCATTTGTGTCATGGGTCAAAGGCAGCTCCTCCTGTAAAGATCACAGTAGAGGATGATGTGGAGACATTTGGCTCCTTAAAGATGCATGCTTTGTGGGTGAGTACTGAGCAGCACAGCCCCCAGGTCCCAACAGGGGAGCAGGAGTCATCAGTGGGGCTCAGTAAAGGCACAGAGAAGGAAGGCACGCTAGAGTGTATGTGACATAACATTGCGGAGTACTGGTGCTGGTACACTCAAACTGTTCCCACATGTGCGTTGGTCCCCATCCGGTTACTACCCCTCCAGTTCAGGACCCATGAGGTGACAAGATGTATTGGTGCTCTTATCTACCAAAGCCTCCACCTGCTGACTGGTCAGACCTAGAGAGTGACCATAGCACCCAACATTCATGCAGCGTGTGCAGTTTGAGAACTGCTTTTTAATGCACCTGTTAGACACGAAGTGGAGGGCCCTGGCTGAAGTCACTTGGCTGCAGTGAAATGAAAAGTACCTAGTCCACCATGCTCTGGGCCAGGCGTGTGGTCTCCACTCAGGTGACACTGACAAATGAGTCCAGCTCTTCTGTCCCTTGAGCCCCTGCTTCTTTATCTCCTGTATTCAAGAGTGAATAAAATCTGGGTTCTGTGTATCCTCTGCTGTCCAATAGTGAAAGATCAGAGGACAGACATCAAGAGAACAGGTTTACGCAGAAGCCCTTAACACCCCAATTGTGAGACTCTGCTCTTTCTCATGTCTCTCCAGAAGGGAAATGCTGAAGAAAGGGGAACAACCCACCTTTGGGAGGGAACAACCCACCTTTAGGGCTGTGCAAGCTTCATACAATAGTGCCTCAGTTTACAAACTTAGTTTACTTCACAATTTGAGGGAAGATGGCTGCATTCGTGTTTGGGTAGGGGAGATGATCATGGTTATGTTTTTCACCTGATACGGAGTTTATGAATGGAAGCAAAATTTTGCGAATGCTTTTGTTCACAAACCAAATTGTTCACAAACAGAAACATTGGTGAGCCAAGGTATTGCTGTGTCTCCAAGCTCCACTTCATAAGAGGCAAGAGTGACACTTCCTACGTGGGCTGTCATAAGATGACTCATGCCACCATCTATCTGCCTAGATGGGACAAGGCCTCTGCTGGGACTCTCAGAAAACAAGGCCCTTCCTCCCTCAGCCTCCTGCTCCTGCTGCTCCTCCTGCTGGGCAAGGGCGGGTTCTCCTGCAGGTCCAGGGTGCAAAGGAATGTGACTGTTCTCTCAGTGTGGAGTTTTCTCTGGTCTCTTCTAGGAGGTGCTCGAACTTGCTTTCTCCATCTTGTATGACTCCAACTGCCAACTGAACTTCATTGCTCCTGACAAGCACGAGGTAAGGGTCTCAGAGGGGTTAATTTATGAGAAAATGGGACAGTGTTTCTTGAAAAACAAGAAGGAAAGCATTGGAAAGGAAATTATTTATTTACCTCCCTCTGTTTCTCCCTGCCTTCCTTCCTTCCTTCCCTTCTTCGTTTCTTTAAAAAAACCTGCCAGAAAAAATCATGAACAAAGCAGTTTCCTGTTGACTTGGACTAGAATAGAAATCTCTTGAAAAACTACCAGTTAGGAGAAGTCCAATTTCTTAATAAATGGCATATATATATATATATATATATATATTCAGTCGGTTTTCCAATACGATAACAAATACTTGAAATAATCAGCTGAAAAGGTTAAAAGGTTTATCCTGGGTCGTAGTTTCAGGTTTCAGTCCATTTCTGGCTGGCCAGGTTGCTATTGGACCTGTGGTGAGGTAGCACATCATTGTGGGAGCACATGAAGGAGGAAGATGCTGACATCATGGCTACTGGGAAGCAGAGAAAGACAAGGGCACCCTTGTCTCCCTTTCAAGGCTCCATCTGCAGTGAACTAAGCGCCTCTTCCGTGCCCCACCTTTTTAGGGTTCCATCACTTCCCAGTAGCATCACAGGCTGGTGACTAAGTCTTTACCACATACGCCTTTGGGGGACATTCAAGTTCCAAACTGTAGCATAGTGATAAATAAAATGGATGTCCAAATGTCTCAGTTAGCAAAGGCATAAGTGCTAATCGAGAGGAAGAAGAGGCCAAGGCGAGCGCTTTAGTTTCCATTGAATATTTAGTTTTTGGTCTGGATTTTTCACAAGATAAATGAGTCCCCATCCTTTTAAGCATCTGATGAAGTAGGTTCTCTACCAAGTTTCTTTAAGCTATTTTAAGAGGTTTAAGGCTGTCTCTCCTCTTAGAATTTTATTTCCAAGATGCTTTTATTCCTTTTTGACATCTTGTTACATGTATGATTTGTTTCTTTTCTTGAAGCATGCTGTCAGATATATTTAAAATATTTAGCATAAATCTAGGAAAAATGCATTTGTAAGATAAAGTAGCAGTTATGGTTGATTTAACTTTTTCTCTTGTAAACTAGAGCCCAACATCGTGTTTGAAACTTTTATTTTTAGATGACACCATTCAAATTTTTGCTTTGCATGTAGTTGCATAAACAGCTTTTAGAAAGAAAGGGAACATTTTAATAGCATCTGACTTTTGTTCCCTATTTCCCCTAGGAGAATCTGCTCATTCAGGAGGTATTTAGTATCTGGTTCTTGCTGGTTTGAAGCTTTTGAATCAAATTGTACATTCAAAAGAAGAAAGAAAGATTAGACACAAATCCTGCTTTTAGAATGGTGCTTAAATATAATTCTGTGTCACTTGACATTTAGTTTGCAGAAGGGTAAGACTTTGTCTTCATCTTTCTGAAAATAGATACCATGTCCTACTATTCCTGTTTTTAAACAACATTGTGATTATACACAGGCCACCACATTCAAGATTATAGACAACTACTTAAAATAATAGAACTTTGGTTGTTGTTTGAATCCATGCTAGGCTGTTTTCCCCAGTGTGTGTACATTAATTCTAGATAAAGATAAATACCATGGAACTGCTAGATTTTGATTCCTATCCTGCCATTTTTGATAGATGTAATGAGGAGAAAAATGTCATACACTCATGAACACTTTAAATTTCTTCAAAACACTTGGTTATGTATTACCTCATTTACTTTCATGATCACTCCATGAAATAGAAAGTTCTCTTATGGTATACTGATTTATCAAATGAAGAGAGAGCACCCTCCCAAAACCAAAGACCTCAATAGCAGGAAAGATATTACTAATGATAATTTTCCTGGCTCACTGTTTGCTGGGCCCCATTAAAGAGTACCTCATTGAAAATCCTTATATAACTCTTAAAGAATCAAACTAATATTGCCTTCATTTTGAAAACAAGGAAAGTATGGCACAGAGAGGTTAAGAAATTTCCTACCTGAGATCACTCAGGTAATAAATGTTAGAGCTTGGATTTTGAACCTTAGCAGTCCTGCCCCCAAGAAGCCCCTTTCTGGTCACTGGAGGCTCAAAGCAGGACTGAACTGAGCTCAGCTCTTAGCTTCAGCAGTTGTCTACTGTTGCCCCACCCAGCTTCATCTGTGTCCCTATCCTGTCTCCCCTCACACCCAGCAGCCACTCCCTAGGTATCACTTTATTTATAAATGTTTCTGTACCAATCTGTCTATTATAGAGTCCATTTTGAGACATAATTGTAAATTTTCAGCAAATGAATTAATCATGTGGAGGTTTTCTTACTGCCACATACAGTCATTTTTCGACATTCTCTAGTTGTCTAATTTGTGTTTTTTCTTTGACCTGTTGTTCAATTAGAATCCCAATTGGATGTGGACATTGAGATAGGTTGGAGTGATTATTAAATTCTCTGTATCTCTAGGCTTTTCTCTCCCTCTCTCCCTCTCTCCATCTCTCCCTCTCTCCCTCTCCCTCTCCCTCTCCCTCTCCCTCTCTGTCCTCCCACAATCCTGTGCATGTGCTTTTTCCCTGGCAAGCTATGTATTGAGGAAACCAGGTAATTCCTCTGTTAACATTGTCACCGGTCTACAGGGTGCTGATTTCAGCTCTGTGTATGTTTCCTGAAGCCACTGCAACAGACTAACACACTCTGCTCATTTTCAACAACACAAAGATCCTATCTTATAATTCTGGAGATCAAAAGCATGACGCAGGTCTCCCCAAGGTAACACCCAGGTGGCAGAGGCTGGAACCCTCTCATCAAATCCCTCTGACCTCTTCTTCCATAGGCAAAGCTCCCCCTGTCCCTCATTTTTCTGACTCTTTCCTCTGTCTTGCTTTAAAGGGACCTTGTGATTGCACTGGAGCCATCTGTATAATCCAACATAATCTCTGCATTTTAAGACTGGCTGGTGCCAACTTTAATTCCCTTTGCCACATGACCTAGCATTTCTGCAGGATCTTGGAGGTAGAATCTGAGACAGGTGGATGTTGTCTGTCCACAACAGCTTGCAGTATCATTTCATGTATCTATCAGTCCCCAAAATTGCTAATTATAAAACTAAACAAATACAGCTCAATTTGTATGCATAAGCAGCATCAAGGTGCTTTTCCCCCCTAACTTTATCTTCTTCCCTTTTTTTAAATATTAGCAGCCTCGATCCTTGGATCTATTAGAGATTGCTGCAGGCTGACCTCAAGAAAGAGAAAGTAACTTTGCCTACTTTTTGGTTACCCTAAAGTTATATGATAAGCAAATAACTTGCCTCTCATTGCCAGTTTTCAAAATAATGGGCATGTCTTGAAGAAGGCAAATGAGTTGTGTATTTGAGTGTCATTGCAGAATCATGGATTTAAACGTATTTGTCTCATATGTTGCAGGAATTGTTATTATTAGTGTCCAGATTCTCTCTCTGAGGCAAGAAGGACCCATTAAGGTGTCCTGTGCACCTAATGACCTGATCCTAATGCATCAGATATGGCATTCTGGCAGGATGGGTTCTCTAGGTCTATCTGGCCTTTTCTCCGGGAAGCCTGCGTTATTTTTAACAGCGTATAGTTGTTAGCAAATAGAATCTGCACATAAGATGTGCTTTTTATCACTTGGTCATTACTTTTAGGACTTCTTTGGAAGAGTACAAACAGGTTATGATTTTGGGGTCAAACTACATATATCATGAGTTGATAGTGACAATTCCAACTTATATTCAATACTAGGAGTTTGTAATTATTGGCCAACATAGAAAAAATAAGATGTACTCTACTTTCTGCTTCTCAAAAGAGAGACTTCTAGGCTGGGAGTATAGCTCAGTGGCATGTGTGCCTGCCATGTAAGCCAAGGTTCTGAATTAAGTTCCCAGTACCCCCCACCCAAGAGGAGAGAGAGAGACAGAGACAGAGAGAGAGAGAGAGAGAGAGAGACTTCTTTGGGTAAAATTAATTGAGACCAGGAAATAAACCTGAGCCACAAAACCTATTTACAAGGGATAGCAAACCCCAGGACATGAAGATTAACTGAAACAATGTGAAAGCTGACAGAAGCCTTCCAGAGCACGATATTGAGTGGTACCAATACCTGCGGGGTGCAGAATAATTATCAGAATAGTCTGGGAAACTTTTTTGTTTTTGGTTCTGCAGTACTGGGGACCAAACCGAGGGCCTTTGGACTGAGCCATCCCAAGCCTCATGTTTTATTTTGAAACAGTCTTACTGATTATCTTAAGTTTCCCAGCCTAGACTTGAACTTGCCATCCTCCTGCCACAGCCTCCCAGAGTACTAGGATTATAGGCGTGCACCATCACGCCTCTTAGAAGCTTTTATTAACAAAGTTTTCTCATCCCAGATGGACAGAAGCAGGATCTTTAGGGTAGGAACTAGGCGTCTATTTCTATCAAGGTTATTTGCGAGGAAACAGATGGTTACACATGCTCAGAATCTGGCTGAGGCGCTCATGAGGACACTAGCGCTTCCAGAAATCCCTTAGCACCAGCCTGTGTTTAGATGGGTTCAATGCTTTGGCTGAGCTCAGATACCTAAGGAAAAACCACAGCCCTCCAGTTCAATGCTGTAGCTCTCAGGTGTGGTGCTTGTTATATACCCTAAGTCACCTCTTCAGGTTACAACATGATACCACTGCATGCATCATAGCAGATCTCCACATCATCCAAGGGGACTAAAATTGACATAGCACTTCCAGTCATTTAGTACTGTGTTGAAATCAGCCATCGTGCTGTGCTGCACAGACCGTGCTGTGCAATGCAAAGGATAGGCCAGGCAGGGTCTGGAATTGGAAACTTGACCCAGTGAGGCCAAAAGAGGATGGAACCTAGGGCACACACTGGAAGAAAACAAATGACTGCTCTTGTAGAAGCCATGCAGGACTAAGGGTGACCCAATAGGTGAGCAGGAAGAGCCCTCAACAGGCGAGTGGTCTTCGGAGATTCCAGTAACACAACCCACCTTTTTGCCAGGTGTTATGTCATAAGGTTCTTTGAAGGTCATACCCAGACCCCACCCTCTGGGAAGGAGGCTGACAAGGACAAAGGAAGTGCTCAGACAAATGAGGCATAGTCCTTTCTCTCTCAGGAGCTCATAGCTTACTTGAAAGGCAAAAGGTTACTACTGATTTTACAAGAGAAGAACAGAACTCTTCCTAGGGTGCTCTGAGGGTTTTCCAAGCAAAGGATGCCCCAAGGGATAGGGCACAGGAGAACCAGTGGGGAGAAGCCCTGGGCACTGGAAACCCAGGAAGGGAAGCAGCCAAGCCATCTCCTCCCATTAAGATTATTCAGTAATTTTAGCCATTTTGACCACCAGACACTGCACTGTGCAGCTGAAGGTTTTCTCCTAGGCTTTTTGCTGAGAGAGATAAAAGAGAGACCACCATTGGCTCCAAGGTGCGACAGAGCCCACATTGTGTGTGCTGGGAGTCAGACAGGACAAGCAGACATCAGCTACTCGACTGGGAACTATGAATGGAGGAAGAAGCAAGTGAGCCTAGTATAGGAGGGTTGAGATATATTCCTCCAATGCTTTAAAGCCAGAGACTCACCAGAGGCCTTAGCAATATTGCCCTGCAATCAGGACAGAAATCCTGTACCGCTGAGTAAGGAGATATTCCTGCACAGGCAAGCAAGGCTCTGGAGCCAGCTGACCTGAGTTCACATCTCACCCACTCCACTTAGTACCATATACCTTAATTTGTCTGTGCTTTAGTCCCCTAACTTGTATGAGATATGATCACAAAATATGGGGAATATTGAAATTAAAATAATTCACTACAATAAAAGACACACTGTCACAAGCCCCCCTCAAAATCTTCCCCCTTGCTTCAAATACTTATCCCATTATTTCTGCCACTTTCTGAAGCAGTTCTTTGGGTGTGTTTTTAAGACTGTCTTAGTGTCCTGAATTGATTCAAAATGCTGACCTTTAATGGTCGTTTTGACTTCAGAGATGAGCCAGAAGGTATGCAGTGTCAGATCCAGTCAAAAAGGTGAGTGAGGACACACCGCGTTTTTATTTGCCGTACATGCTTTGAATGAATTTGGGATATCAAGGCAGACATGAAAAGACACTCATGAAAGAGGACTTCCAGAACTGCTTCTGAAAGTGGCAAGAAGGATGGGATAAGTGTGCTTAAAGCCAAGAGGAGGATTTGAGAGGGATTCATGATGGTATGTCTCTCACTGTAATAATTTTTTTAATGCAAACCTTCACCACAGTTTGTGATCATAAATCAGAGATGATCACAGAAGTGTCCATTTTATAAAGAGGCTGTAAATATTAAATGAAAGTGTACCAAAACAACCCACCACACATTGAGTATTTGTTAAGTGATGGCTACAGCTGTTCTTTCTACTCCTGTGGTTGTCCTCAGTCATAATCACTGTCACCTCCTCTCCCACCAGTATTGTATCTGGACCGATGGGCTGAATGCACTGCTTGGGAAAGACATGATGAGTGACCTCACGCGGAATGACCTGGACACCTTGCTCAGCATGGAAATCAAGCTCCGTCTCCTGGATCTGGAAAACATCCAGATCCCTGATGCACCCCCACCAATCCCCAAGGAGCCCAGCAACTATGACTTTGTCTATGACTGTAACTGAGGCAGCTGGGCCCACATATGCCCTTCCGCCTAAACTGGAAAATCTAGCTAACAGGAGAGAGGACCAGAAGCATGGGCACACCCCGGAATTGTCTTTGGTAAAGGGACGCTGCAAGTCGATCCTTCCTCTGGTCTCCCTTGGCTTTTTCAGCCCCGTTCTGGCACCATGCCCACCTCTTTGAATCTGATTTTAGACTCACTGCTTTAGATCAATTCCCATTGCTGCAGATTATCGGTAGGACAAGAGCAAAACCTTGCTAATACAAGAGTCAAGGGACCTTCTCTCCCAATCCTTGGCCGACACATCCTTCTCGGAGGAGGAAAGCCAGCAGCCCAGGCTGCCCCCAGATTTGCCCACTAGACCAAGAAGAATGGCTGAACAACTGGGTCTGGAAGAAATGGCCCAGCTGTTCGATAAAAGGACCAAACACCACATCCGCTTTCCCCTCTCTAGGGCCAGCTCATAGCACCAGTTGTATCTCAGTTTAGATCTACACGCAGATCTCCCACCGTCTCCTTGCCCTGGCCTTGCCCTAGTCCTCTGCAGTCCCAAAAGCAGCAGCAGCAACCTCATCATAGTCCTCGTGGGCACTGGGTCTCCCAGACAGTCTGCAGAGCCCATGCCCTCTCTGCGTGTGCACTGTGACGGTGCCCGACCTCCCCTCCACACCAACCAGTCTCGGGTTCCTCTCCTTGCCCCAGTCCGGACCTGCCTTCTTCACGCCACACTTGCTCCCAGCCTCCTAGCTGAAAGCACAAATGCAATCAGTAGTCACGCTCCATCCCTAATAGACTAAGCCTAGAAGCCTCTGTGATGGGCTGTCACTCACTATCCAAGAGTTTGGTGTCACCTCCTCCTGGGGGCTGAAGAACAGGTTCCATGGGATGGTCGCACTCTCAGACATCCTAGTTTACATCGTTGTAATTATTATAGGTATTTGCAATTTGCAAGGGTTTTGGGTCTTTTTTTTTTTTGCTTTGTTTTTGTACAAAAGAGTCTAACATTTTTTGCCAGACAGATATATATTTAATGAAAAGAATAGATACATAAATGTGTGTACTTTCCAGGTTTTTTTTAATTATTTTAATCCCAACCATCTTCCTGAGAATAACATTCCTTTACACATGCTGTGGAATAAAATTAATTGTGATGAGGTCGGGAGCTGATGTTTTGATTTGATAACTTAGGTTCTTTTTCATCATGACCATCACTGAGGGCTTGTTAGAAGTCAAACATCTAAGAATCCAAGCCAAACCTGTTGTATCCAGTTGACTTGTGGGCACGTTTATTTGGGAACTGGTGGCCTAAAAGACTCTCCACCATTGCTGGGTTACTGTAGGCTCCACACACCAGTAAAAAATGTGTAAACGTCATCTTGATTCACAAAGAAAATCAGGCTCACTGTGTAAAGTTACAATCTGTTCATTTTACACTGCTGTCTCCTGGACACAACTTCCTTTATTCTTTTTTTTAATTCCTTACCATTCTGTAATTTGTAGAACTGGGCAAATTAAACACATCACAACTTGCAGGAAACACAGTTAGCAGCGAAAGAGAATACAGACCCACCGATCTGAAATAAATTAAGCCAGAATGAAGTAAATCTAACTGTGAATAAATTCCAAGTCAGAGCACAGCAGAGGAGTTTTCTTGGGTCACTTCCTCTGCCAACAGCATCTGGATCTGGATGGTAAAAGCCAAGCGCTGAAGGGATGGCAGTTATGTCCCCACACTCACTGCAGCATGGTGCTGTGTGGGCCGTGGTGACCACCCACACAGGCTACGGGTGCATCCAGGTGACTGCTCTTTATTGCATCAGGGTGTGCAGTTAAAGGCTGGCTGGGCTGGGTGCGATGTGGTCCTGAGTGCTCAGAAATCACAGTGAGAAGTCTTTTAGTCTTTAGATCATCACAGGGTCATTCTCAGTGCACTCATGCCTGGATGTCGAGTTCCACTTCCCTCATTGTTGAGCTCCAGTGTTAGTAATAATACACCCGTCCTATGTGGAAGAAGCACCTATTGTTCTACCCAGCACTGGCACTGTGATAAAGTGCTAAGTGCTAGGTGAGAGAAAGCAAACAGAGGCATAGCATTTTTTTTTACATGGAGTTTCCAGAGCCCAAATGTGAAAAGAATTCCCAGATCAAGACACCTTGATATATAACAGTTGTGCACATCTGAGATACAGTGTGCTATTTTAATTGATGTATACATTCAATTATGAGAAAATCAGCTAATTAACATTTCCATCACTTTAAATTGGTATTATGTCTTTACAGTAAGTACATTCAAAATCGTATAACTGTGGCAGAGGTAGACTATGCGTTGAAGTTCACTTTACTCACCCTCTTATGCCACAGAACACCAGGATTTATTCCCCTTTTCATGGTAAGATTGTACCCTTAGACCAACCTCTCATCTCTTTTCCCCTCTCATTTTCTCCCCAGTCTCTGGTAGCCACCATTCTACTCTCAACATCTAGGAGATCCATGTTTAGATTTCACATATGAATGAAATGATGTGGCATTTGTCTTTCTCTGCCTGGCTTACTTGAGTGTCCTCCAGTTCCATCTAGACATGGCAAATGACTGGACTCCATCCTTCGGATGGCTGTGTTCTCCAACTCAGTTTTGCCTATAATAAAACCAATCATCCATATCTGTTGATATCTGATTTCCTATTTCACTATTGTTCAGAACTCATGGGAAGATGGGTAATAAATTGGCCTTCAAACTCCTGTGACTACTTTTAGGAGCAGTGAACACTGATGTTTATTGCAAAGGAATCAGTGCAACGCTGTTTCTGGATCTATTTACAAGACATTTTAAAAGCATCTAACTCATTTTCTGCTCATCTGCTGCTACCATGGGCCAAGTAGTGTTACCTTTCATTAAAAATATTTTACAGTGACCATAAGCCTGTGACATAAGGAGGAAATAAGTATCCAGTCATCAAGAACATGCTTAGGGCTAGGCACTAGGCATGCAACAGGAGCAAAATTTGTAAAATCAATGAAATGACTAGTCATTTAGTCAAATATAAAACCAGAAAGTCACAGCCTGGCAAGGTGAATGGTGATACATGAGTCCATTGAAGAGAAAGCAGTAGAAAGGAGGTGACACCTAATACCTGGGAAGTGGGGTAAAGGAAATGAGCCTAGAAAGTCCAGGTAGGTCTTTAAGGCGGGAAGATGTCCACCATCCAAGAGCCTTCCTGGAAATGCAGAGAGTAAACAGAGCTGAGAAGCATGAAAACTCTGGAGCCACTCAGCATGGGTGGTGTGTAGGATGCACACGGGAGACACAGGGTGATGACTCTGCATAGGGAGAAAGGCAGTGATGGAATTGACAAGGGTCTTTCCCTGGAGGGCAAACGACTACATCAGAGGCGTTGAAATTAGATTTGCCATTGAGAAATATCGCAAAGCAGCCATGTAAGGGAAGAGTCAGAGTGGGAGAAAATTGGAAACAGAGATAATAGCAAGGCAATTATTGAAATGGTCCCAAGCACGAAGCATGTGGGCCCTGACTGTGGTGTCTGCATGTGAATGGCAAGCAGGGTGACATTATTAAAAGGCAGACACCTCGCTACACTGGGGGTAGGAGAGAGGAGAATAAAGAGGATTCCTGTGCATCTAGAAGCAGGTAATGCAGCTGTTACCTAAAATCAGAAAGAGAAACAGGAGATGTCAAGGATAATGGAATAAGATAATAAAATAGTAAGCATTTGTTGGACTTCTCCAAACAGAAAAATAAGATTTGGGACAAATCATTTAACTACTGCAAGCCTCTTTTTTCACTTATGAAATGGAAATTGCATGACTGGAGATGACTGTAAATGAGGAGGATGGAAACTCGGTGCTCAGAAAAGAAATCCCTCTCTCTCCCATCCCTTCCCTCCTCGCCCCTTT
The DNA here is from genome assembly GCA_004027295.1 of Dolichotis patagonum. Lineage (NCBI taxonomy): Eukaryota > Metazoa > Chordata > Mammalia > Rodentia > Caviidae > Dolichotis > Dolichotis patagonum. Next base: position 35,953 of record PVJX010017997.1, read on the forward strand.
TCCTGCCTCCTTCCTTTGATATCCCTGGTGCTTTAGCATAGCTTTAGCAGCTGAACTAAAGCACATAAGTCAACCAAGTCAGCTTATTTTATGGGAAGAAAAATGAGAAGGAGAGGAAGAAAGGAAAAATTATTATAACGCACTTCTTGAATTAAGGATTGAAGGTACTATAATGAACCCATAATTTAAACTAAATTTAGAGAACTATAAGGCATAATCCCATATGAAAATATAATTAGATCCTAAATCTTTCTTCTAATGTAATTACATTTTTCTGATACTGACTACATATGTAAGTAAACACTTCAAGTTAAGTGTGTCTTTTTATAATTCAAAAAATAAGCAGAACATACTCAGATGATGGAAGGAAATAATTCTATAATTCTACAAGAAAATTGATCTAAATATAGTTGCTCCTTATGAGTCCCTGCCCTATATCTGGCCTTTCTGGAAGTCAATGTAAATAAGGGAGCAAACTGTGATATACAGCTTTTCCTCCTTTCCTTCCTTTTCTTTCTTCCTTTTCCCTTTCTTTCCTTCCTTCCTTATTTCTTTCTTTTTCCTTTCTTTCATATCTCTTTTATCTCTCCCTCCTTTCCTTCCTTCCATCCTTCCTTATATTCTTGCTTGCTTTCTTTCTATAAAAACTGTTCCCTCATTAAAAAAAAAATACCCTTTCTTAAACACCAGCTTTGGAGAAGGCATCATTACGAGCACTTACCTGCTTTGACAGATGCCCCTTATTAGGAAGTACTTGTTCTGCTTGCAGAATGGGAAATGTTGCCTCTTCATTCTGTTTGAGGGATAAAAGTAAACAGACCACCTGAGGAGCTGTCATGGGGTCCCCGTGGACAAGCTCAGGGCCAAAGCGATAGAATCAGTAAGAAGTCTGGATATAGAGGCAGCAGAAAAAGGCTGGCCAGAGTGAGAAACACACAGGGTGCCTCTGGAGCAGGAAGTCAGGAATTGAGCAAAGAGAGCAGGGGAAGGAATTCAGAGGAATTCAGCAAATCTTTCTGTGGGCACTTACCACCCAGTGTGCATTGGGCCCAGGACATAAATTAAAAAGAAGTGGACTAAGCCTGCATGGTGCTCATTGCCTACAATAGGAACTAGAGATGTACACAGCACCTGAGCACAAGGACCACAATGAACGCACTCACCCAGCCAGGGCCCAGACTAGGAAGAAGTGAGGCAGGCAAGCCTGGAAGGGTGAAAAGTGTCAGCCAGCAGGTAGCTAGGAAAGAGGCCTTAGGAGCACCGTGGCCACACTGACTCAGCCTCTTGATGGCTTTCTTGCCATCAAGAAAGGTATTTTCTGGACATCAGATCAAATAAGGGCCTACCTGGCCCCTGCAGCAGACTCTACCTACGCTATGTTGTGCATGGATGAATATCACACT
>PVJX010017998.1:0-37308 GCA_004027295.1 Dolichotis patagonum
TTTTTTTTTTTTTTTTTTGGAAACAGGATCTCATTATATGTAGCTCAAGTGGCCTTGAAATTGTAATTATCCTGCCTCAGCCTCCTGAGTGCTGGATATCAGATGTGTTGTAAGAATGGTATACTGTCTTTAAAAAATTAGTATAAAGGTAGAGGAAAGAATTAGTGTAAAAAATCATTTCATTTTTTGTTTTGTTTTGCTGTTTTGAAACAAGATCTGGCCATATAGTTCAGGCTGGCCTCAAAATGACTATGTAGCCCAGGCTGGCCTTGAACGCTTGGTGATCCTCCCGCCTTAGCTTATCAGTGCTCGGATTACAAGTGTGAACCACTATCCTACAAAGTCAGAACATTAGGATAAAGCAAAATTTTATTGAACAACTACATTGAAAAAGTTCTACCTGGGTATCCTGATCTATTGTGTGTGGTACATGGTATGCATGTGTGTGTGTGTGTGTGTATCAGATTCTTGCAAAGATTAGGTAAATTAATGCACAGAGGAAACTGAGGAGCTTTTGCCATAGAGTAGACAACAAGTATTTTGTTTTCTTGTGAATTCTGATTGAAGACACCTTGCCAACAAATATATTCCCATATGCCCTATGGCAAAATAGAGTTTCATAGCTAATATTGGAATGATTATTAGTAAAAGACAGTTGAAGAAACTTATCAAAATGCAGTTCTGCTTACCATATCCTTTACCCATAGTTTCATTTTTGCAACTTTGTACTTTATATTTTACTATTATTGACATTGTAGACTTTCACCACTAGAGGGGAAATGATAGATTTATGATGTAGTCAAATTCTCTTACTTAATGGATGAAGAAGGTACCACCCCAAGAAGTTGAATAACATGTCTTGTACTAAAATATTTATTTAAAAGATGGAAGAATAATAGTGATATTTTATCAAGAAATTTCTTCTAGCCAGGATTCTGAAGACAGTATCTCATTTAATTGTCATAAACAAGTGACTAAAATAAATACTGCTTTGTTCCCTTGGCATGGGCAGAAAAATGACAGTTTGGTGAGATGGAATTACTTGTGCAAGGTTACACCCCAGGTGAACTAAGAACTAGCACACAAATTGAAGTTTGATTCCAAAACGTCTTGTGGGAATTATGCTTTCCTTTTTCCTTTTCTGTTTTGCTCCTAAAGCAAAGTGATAAAATGGGAGAAGCTCAAAACCATCCACAAAGTATCTCTCTTGATTCAGGTGAATTGAAGTTGCCTTACCAGTTCTAGACTCCACTGGTGCCAAATGCCAGTAAAGAAAGAAGGCAGCCCAAGTTTGGTGGTGATCTCCTGGTCAGAGGTCTCAGGGAGGCCCTTGATGTGTTCAGTCTCATGAGGGTAAACATGGAGGATGAGCAATTAATGATAGACAAAACATGCAGATGCAGTTCCTTGAGGGACATGTAAATTGATTGAAGGAGCACACAGAGACAGTGTGAAATGGACTGTGAAAATGACTGTATTTCTTCTCTGTCTAGAGACCAAGACTTTATCTCCCAGAAGAATCATGAAATTATCAAGCCAGTCTCAGTGTTTTTAGCTCAATAGCCCCAGTATTAATATAGTAAAATGACTTTAGAATCAGGTAAAAGGAAATCAATTAATTTAATTGCTTACTAATTAAATGAAGAAATCGACTCCCTGTATTACTAAACTTTTAAAAGTTTATCTTACATAATTTATAGTAGTATGAGTTCTACTGGGTTTAATGATTTGAATAGACAACTTTGATTTGGAAATGTCATTAATTCTTAGGGTCCTTCTAGCGATGGAAATGAAGAACAACAATCACCCCTTCACACTCAAATATATGAATCACTGAATCTTAAATTGAGAGAGTGAGAGGCAGAATGACAAATGGACAAATGGGCTAAAGACCAACCCATCAGTTGAAGAGGCTGCCCATGTGTCTTGGCCTGTGGTCCCAATCTACTCTGAAAGCCAGCAGAACAACCCCTGCAAATCACTTTGCCTTTCTCTTGACATCTTCTTACATTTTCACTTCTTAGAGCCCTGATGCAATTAGTTTTTATCATAAAGACAGATTCCTTGTGTTTTATTTTCTCTGTTTGACTTTTTCCCACTTTTCATGTCACCAGGTCTTAGTAGTCATGGGTATTACTTTAAATTAGTGTGTTCTCATTTATATGACTTGCCATATTATATTCAATGATCATCCAAAAATCTTTATTTATCCACCAGGAAACACAAGAGTTACCTTATTGTCTTCCAACAGTGCTACTGGATCCTTTTTCCGTATGGTGGTATGTGTCACTGCTAGTGCTATTCAGCCCATCCTCTTCATGCAGCTCATGCTATTCATATTCAGACTTACCTGGCTAAATCCTGTTTCTCTGCTTCCACTTCACCATGTGAACAAATGCTTACAACGTCTGTGTACACAGAGATGCACATAATGTCTGGATGAACAGATGCTCACAATGTCTGGGTATGTGTACAGACATATATATACACAACTATATACAACTTGTAGACATAAATATTTTGCACAGATTCACTTAAGAATAGTATCCAGAAAAAAAAGAATAGTATCCAGTATCTGTGTTGTGTACCCATAAAGTTTTAAAAATGAATTATGTGGAACCAGTTATGATGGAATTATGTAGGTAGTTTCTGCAAAGACTTTGGTAGATAGATGACTGTTCTCTGTGAATAAATACCAAATCTTGGTCTCTGAAACCCATACAAGATTCATGGATGGAAAGTAAATCTCACAAAATCTTCAGAATGTTTAATCACCAGTGAGTCAACTCAGAGAAGCACTGCAGACTTATAATAAAATGGATCACTGGTGGTGAATTAATGATAGACATTGGATTTTTTTTGCTACATATTACATCACTTAAGATAAGCCATGCTGTGAAATAAATAAGGCTCGATAAACATTATATTCAGACTCAATAAATGGTAATTTTTCCTATTGAAGTTTGCTAAATAATTGAATAAATCTCCTACTAGAATCCCATGGAATTTCAATTAAATCAGTGGATTTTTAGTTTAGTTGTTTAGTACTCATAATGAATCCTTAATAGCTAACAGCATCAACTGTTTACATTTGCCTGGGGTCTCTCAAATGCTGTGAGATGAAATGATTTTTCTGTTCCTTGGTGTATGGCTATCATAGAATTAAAGTGTTTCATGAATTTTATATTTGAGTGAATGACTTCTATTCGGAGCTGCATTTAATAGTGTACTGTCTTGTCTAGATTGAATTTGTTATGAATTGCATGGCTCTCAATTGCACTCTCATGTGTCCTTAAAGCAAACCACAAATTCTATGGGACACATATTTTGTTCTTTGCTGAGCACTGAGAATGTATAAATGATGATTTAAGGGCCATGAAACTGAAATTGGTATATGCCTACAAACAGTATGTAAATTTCCTTGAGAAACATAAAAGAAAGTTGTTTTGAATATCCTTAAAAGTTTAATAAGAGTTGCTTTTGTAGCATTATAGAAATGTTCCTCTACAAAAAAATAAATGTGTATCCATTAGCCTTTGCTAAAATGCACCCAGATTTCCAATTATAAAATTCTTCCCTCCAATGATTTCCTCCTTTTAGAATCACTTAAAACAAGTGCTAAGAATTATATTGTTATTTAAATAGGGAACATTCATGTATATAGATTGGATTTCTGTCTAAATTTAGGAGATGGTAAAACCTGAATGTGAGTATATCTGGACAATTTGGAAAATTCATCAAAAGGAATCAAATCAGCACAGAGAAGAGAGAGAATTGGCTGGGCTCTGTTGACCTCATTGTCACCCACTTAGGTAACTAAGTTCATAGGAGTAGGATCCTCCTGGAGCTGGACTGTGTTCCAGGTTATGAAAGTACAATACTGAACTTGTTCAATAATGTCTCTGGTACAATGGTGTTTACCTTCTCCTGTTGGAGTCATCGACCAGTTGATAGGCAATGTACTGTTATCTAGTTAGTTATAAATGCTATGAGGAAAGATAAAATAAGGTCAAGGTTGAAAAGGACAGAATTGCTCTGAGCTTAATTTTCCCCACAAGAAGCTTTACCTTATGATTTCAATTTGCACTGGAATTTGAAGCAGTTTATAAAAGTACATAAGTCCCAGAATAATAAGATAAATATTTGAAAAAGTTGAGCATGAGGTTAGATAAGCTACTACAACCCAAGATAAATTTAGATCACCAAACTACAGATTTTATGGACTAGCATAGTTGCTAGATTCCACTCTTGCTACTAAACTTCCTACTGTTCAAAGTAAAAATTAATATTTTAGTGTTTCCCCGGAATGGCTTCATCTAATTCGGCACAGTGGAGTATGCCTATAATCCCAGCTGCCCAGAAAGCTGAGGAAGGAGGATTGCAAGTTCGACTCCAGCCTGGACAACTCCGGGAGATCCTGTCTCAAAATAAACTGTGAAAAGAGGTGGGGATATAGCTCAGCGTAGAGTGCGACTTAGCAGTTAAAAAAAAAAAGGCTATGTCAAAAGCATGGATACTATCCGCGTGTTTGTGAGAACATTCTACATAAATAGAGACTGATGGAGCAAATAAAGTATGGTAGAATAAATAATTTTTTATAATATTCAATGAAGGTTAGTAGTTCATAACTCAAGAGCAAATCAACTAAAGAAATTAAAAATCAAACAATCTGTGTATCTTGTAATATTTTTGTATATATGAGCTATGAGTGATTTCCCAGAACTTCTAGAATTTGATGAAAGATATGAAACTTAGTCCCAGAAAAATGTGCATATATATATATATATAATCACAGTGTGATATAAAATATCAGGATTGTCAAAGAGGTTGAAGACCCAGCAGAAATTTTAAAATATCCATTGTCCATTTCCCCCTCATTATTTTACTGTGAAAAATAGAGAAACTTGAGGTTCTTCACATAATCCTCCATAAGTACTTATGCAACTATCTTCTTTTTAAATTATTCAGCAGCAAAGAATTTGGTGTTGTAAGTTCTGATTAAAAGAAAAAATCACTTACAAATATTCTTTGGACAGTTATTAACAGAACTATATGCTTTAAAAATTAAAATCATCCCAGGAAAAAAAACAAGGAAGAAGCAAGACACTGGAATCTCTGACAGCATGTTAATAGGCTGGACAAACCAATTCTTATATTGCAGCTAAACCCATTTATGTCTCCACATTTGAGCTGTGTACTTCTTGTACTTTTCCTTTTCTATTTTATTCACTTTCATATTTTTAGACAATATAGAAAGGATTTCTGTGACAGCATGTATATCTGCTTCTCAGTATGATTACATGTCTTAGAAAATTGAATTAGCAAGTTAACTAATAGAATACAATTGACAAGCTTAACAAAGTCCTTCTAGTTAAGCTATAATTGAAACTCAAATCACAAAAAGATTTATCAAGAATAGTGAAGAAAAGAGTAGCAATCTAGGTAGATGAAAGTCTTAATTACCAGGTATCAGGTTTTTCTTTCTTTTTTTTAACAGTTTGGTTTGGTATCATTAACAGGATTTCAAGTTGTTTCACCTACTGGGACTCCTTTGACCATGCCCACGTCTACCCACTCGACCTGCCTAAATAAAATTACATGAATCAGAATAAAAGTATACACTGTGACATGATATAACTTTACTTATTATTTTTCAGCAATTCCTTTTCCATTCTCTACCTGGTTTTCCATTCTTCTCCCCTTGGTATTCGAAGTCTTTATATAGAGGAAGCCTAGAGAACAGAGGGTGGGTTAGTCATTAGTTCTCTGAAAGAGAAGCAAAATCTCTGCAGGAGGCCTGCAAGTCTTTGGTTCTCTAGCAATGGTTCTGAGGTCATGAATTTCAAACACCTGCTTCTGTGGTAAGGCCCCACAATGGCAACACTCAGTAGGAGAGAAAAATTCTGTTATAGAAAATAATTCCCTTTAATGTGAATTTCTCTTCAGGTACACATGCACAAACACTTGTTTTATATGTCTGGATCTTGTAATACGCAGTACACAGGCTTCTTCAAAGTTCAGTACCCATGAGATGTTTCTAGCATAAGTCCTGATTACTCAGAAAATTTGGTTAGATTTTAGGGAAACTTTTCACTTCTGGCTTGCTGGTATGCTGATCATTGCTTAAGTGAACAGGAAAATCATAAGCCAGTATATTGTAAAACACATTTAGTGCAAAATATATTTACTGTAAAGTATTTTTGATAAGTATGGTGTTATATCCAATGAGTCCTTCAATTGGGAGCATTAAATAAGACAACTATAGATGAATTTCAACAGAGAAAGCAGATTTTTGTCTGTAACTTCTCTAATCCTGGAATAGTATACTTTTTTTTTTCTACTTACTACCCTGAAGGTTTTTCTATTGGTGTTAGGTATGTTCAATAAATGAATGATAGAATTGGTGGGGGAAAGCAAAGGAAAATCACAAACCATAATTAAATCCATATATTCTTATAGGACCTGGTTCAGAAACTGTCCCTAGCACTGACGGTACAATGAATCTTGCTGCAATCCATGTTTGATTTCAAGTTATCTAAGACTTTTGGTTTGGGCATCTAATTGAAGAACAGTTAGTGTTTGTTTTTATGGCATAATAGTGTTGGAACTTAATCTCCATAATTACTAATTTTCTTATATAAAATGAGGAATAATGGGCAAAATAAAAGATAAATGTTAGTAAATACGCAGATCTTTTTGGAAGGGCAATAATGGAGGGAGGGAGAAGGGAGGAAAGAGAAATCAGATGAAGAAAAGAGAATTGAAGAATGTCAGGTCTCTGAATCAAATCCCTGTCCAACTAGGAGAGAAAAAACTCCCCCAAACAGATCTGTTATTCCCACCTGGAGGAGTATGGGGTTCAACAGGAAGCCAGCAGCTGTCCTCACACAGCTCAACCTGCAAAGAGCTGGTTCCATGAAAAATCACAAGAGACACTGTGCCAGCCTGCTTCCCCTGTACCCAGCACTGCCCTGTCTGTCACCTAACTTCAGACCCCCTAGTCAGAGACCCAAAATTTTGTACCCTCCTCAGCAATACCTCCCTCCCCTTCCTAAACTTCCCAATAAAAACATGCCCTCACCCCTTGTTCAGGGCCATGGTCTTTTGGCCTTGGCTCAATTGCAATAAAGTCCTCAAATGTTGCTTCAACTTTGCTTGCCTCAGTGGTCTTGGTTGCTCCTTGGTTTCCCTAACAAAAAAAAATGGAAATAGAGTTTTTCCAAATGGGAAAGGAAATGAGAGTTGGAGGGATCAAGAAGGGAGGAGAGACTAAGTGGACAAAAAAATGTGTTATGTATGTAAACAAATCCACCCATGATAAATGTGATCATTATTTACTATAAACATGTACTACTAAAAAATAATAAGAAACAATATAGAAGAACTAATAATAGTGTCTGTGACAATAAATTCTAATAAGGATGAACAGATATAGGTGAAACAGAACAGTGCCACACACACTCAACACACAACAGTGCTGCCAGTCACAACGTAGTGATGATAGTTTTTTTCTCAATTGGCAAATTCATAGATTTCTTTTTCTACTTCAGTTCTAGTTGTTCTGAAGGGTAGCATTTCATTTCTGATGGACTTTAATTTTGCATGTACAATTAAACAGATTTTTGTAGGTGTGTACAGAATTTTGTATGGTTTTGTTTTGTTTTGGTTTAGTCTGGTTTTGGTGTTGTGTTGGTAACTTCAGATGCAGATGTGGTGGATGGTTCCTGTAATGTTGGCACTGTCCACCTCAATATCCCCACCTTCTCTCATCTCTTTTGCTTCCTTCTTACTTCCAAAAATCATGAACAGTTCTTATGTGCAAGAGAGATGATATCCATGGCAGATCTCAACCACTGCCACAGAAGAATCTATTGCTAAATATCATAGTTTTCCCTGCTTTTAGAGGGACTACTCTGAAGCATACTCAACATGGCTATTAGGAGATGCCAAGTGGGAATGAGCCAAGTTGCTTCCAGTCATCACCAGTTCACTAATGCAACTTTATTGGCATTTTCCCTTCCCTCTTTCCTCTTGGCAGAAGATCTCTTGAATAAATTACACAAGAATTCCTAACACCCCCCCCAACCAGCTTGTTGGTAGAAAATCCAACATGAGAAGCAGAACACAGCTTATAATTTTTACTAAAACTATTCCAAAAGTGTAGACAATTCATCCAGATTTCTGTGTGTGTGGTTTAGCATCAAAAAGATAGAAGTTTAAATTTATTTATATAGAAAAATCCATAAACCTAAGGTCAAACTGCAGTTGGCTAAGGCTCCTTTAGAAAACTAGTCTTGGCCTGTTAGCATTCTTACAGTGTCTGTCTGTCTACCTATCTAGAGCTATTAGGAATGTTTCTACTGAAATTTCTCCTTTTAAGGACATGCATGAATTTAGTAGTTTTTTAGAGAAAATTAATTAAGAATTAATTAAGATAGAAATTCATTGCTATTAACCTGCTTCACTCATTTACATTATTCCTCCAACCCCTATAGGATTTGAATTAGGATTCTCGGTTTAATATCTCAGAGTATGCAAAATAAATTTCTCTAATTTAAATCCAAAAAAGCAAAAAAAAAAAAGGATCTAGGGTGTAAATCAGTGATAGTGCACATGCTTAAGCATGTTCAAAGTCCAGCATCAAAAATCTAACACACAAGGATACCACTTAAATCAGTTAATTCAAGAACTTACAGAAGTCTTCACTATGAGGTCCAGACTCCTTTAGTTGAGTAATGTACAAAACCAGAAACAGACTAGTTAGCTTTTGCTCATATCTACACAGCTAATGATGTAGTATCTTAGTACTGAAATAGCTTAAGTAAAAGTTCAAAGATGTCCACAACTTCTTTCCTTTGGAAGATGGTCATAGAGATGTCTTTCTCCAGGATTTGGGTAAAACAGAATATCCTCTTTTAAACCAAGGGACTTCTAAGGCCCAGATTATAAAATTTACAATGTAGAAATCAAAACATTATGTTTTGAGATTGTCTGGGCAGAAGTCATGAGATTGCCATCAAGATGACACATCATTAGGAAGGTAACAGTACCCACAGAGTGACAAAAGCATGTTAATAGATAGCAAATGCTTTAAAGAGGTTGAATGTATTGTTCTCTTCCAAATAGTACTTTTTTTTTATCATTCTGACTCTAGTATTTTACTTTATTGCTCTATTTGGAATTTTCATTAACTATAAAATCTGGGTTGTATACATCTCCTAATCTTATTCCAGAACCCTCTTCAAGTTCACTCCATGAATGGTCTGAGATTTTTAAAAGAATGTGCAAACTAGAGTCTTCATGAGCTAATGAACCAAAAACTCTAAAATTCATAGGAATGTGAGTTGGTGTTAGGGGGGAATGAAAGAACCATTTTCTCCTTCTAAAGCTATTCAAGATATCAACTCCAAGGAATGGCTCAGGGAGTCCATTAAAAATTTCAAGATGTTACATGTGCTTGATTGCTGAACTGGTGGGTGAAGTGGGAACTGGTGCCACTCAGAAGCCACACAACTCACATTAAATAAGTGCTGTTCTCTAAGAATGTCAAGCTTTCAAGGCGCTGTGTAAATCAAATCTCTTCTTTATAGATTTGTTTTCTGTGCACTAACTCAACTGCTTCTCCCCCTCCTCCAAGCAATCCTGGCTCATATGTAACTCATATAAGTTCATATCTGCTTTTAAATAGTTGCCCTGTACTGTGCCCTTTTTTTATTTTATCATAATACTTGGACTCTTTGTTTCCAACCTCCACCCCTACAGCCTATTCTCTACACAGAAGGTCCAATGACCTGCTGAAATAAATCAAGGTGACATCAAGTTTCTAACATTCTAAAAGCTTTCAGCCAACATAGAACAAGAGATTGAGTGACTATAAAGCTCTACAGCCATGGTTCTCAAAGTGTCTTTCCTGCCTCAGCAACATCGGCGTCACTGAGTACATTCTCAGATCCTGCCCTAGATTGGCTAAATCAACTGCAGATGCTGAGAGAAAGCCTGGAAGTCTGCATGTTAACAAGTCCTCTAGGTCATTACGAGGTCTAGACAAAGTTTGAGCAGTGGTGTGCTACACAAACCCATGACATTTTATCTAGTTTACTCTTTCACTTTATCAACCACTGTTTCACTTTGTCCCAGTCACTCTGGCTTCTGTATTAAGTATATTTCTACTTTAGGACCTTCACATTTATTGTTACTTCCTAGATGAACACTTGTGGCCCTATCACCAGCTTAAGATCTTCTCTCTGACACCATGTTTACAGTTGAAGCACCTTTGCCCACTATATTCATTTTCTACACTTTCTATTGTGACATACCATAGACTGGATCACTTAAAACAAAAAAAAATTATATTTCTATTTTTCTAGAAACTAGAAGTCCCCAATCAAGGTGCAGCAAAGGGTAATTGCCTTCTAAGATGCTAGATAGAATCCTCTCTTTCCTCTTCTTAGCTTTTAGTGGTGGCCAGAACTGTGTGGTTTCTTTTTGTTAACATAGTGTTATCACTCCAGACTCTGCCTCTTTCACCACTTGGTGTTCTCCCTGTTTGTCTTCACACTGTCTCCGAAGGATACAACACTGGATCAAGAGCTTCCCTACTCCAGAATGATCTCATGTTAACCAAATACATTTGCAACACCAAGATCCCAATTTTAAGCCCTGAGAAATAGGACATCCCCTTTAGGGAAGGGTGCACAATTCAACGTGTAATATTCACTCTATTTAAAATTTTACCCTGATAGTCAACCCCACTTTTGTGCTGCATCCTGGCACACCTGATGTTTTACTGATCTGCTTCAGTTACTATTTGGCTCCCTCCACTGGAATTTGAGTTAGGAAAAAGCAAATATTCTTCTCCTTTTTCTTTTCATTCATACCTTACCACAGTTTTCATAGCATCCCTGTCACACAATGGTGGTCTCATAAATACTCACTGAAATGAATGAAAATGCTAGACCGTTAGTAACATTGCTTTCTTGGTAAGAAGTCAGATGATTTATTTTAAATTTAAAGCACAAAAGTAAGCACCAATTTTTTTTTAATGTTATAGACACTAGCTACATCGAGAACTATGAAGTACCACCTAAAGAAAGTTAAGTATGTTCTGAAATTATTGGCAAGGTTATGGGTGGCCAGGCTCTCCACCAGGGAAAGACTCTAAGGAAACTTCCAGAGGTGGAGGTATTGCTAGGTTAACCAGTAATCAGGATCCACAAATGGACTGGTATCAGAAGTATAAGTAGGCACAGCAAGACATAAAGTAGGATGAGATCTCTTGTCTTTGCACTATGTCATCTCTGGTCATTTATTCTTTCATCCATTCAACAGATACTTGAATATCTAAGCATTGAACTCTGAGATCCAAGCTTGGAATGTAAAAGAGAACCTCAGCACTTCTGGGATTTGCTCTGTAAAGAGGCTGAGTATGAGAGAATGCATAATTGTAACACATCTACACTTCCATTGAGGCAAGGGCCACTGGAATTGGCTTTGTACAGTACCAAAGAAAGGCAAAGTTCTTTAACCTAAGCTAAGCACAAATAATACAGATGCTCAGCGGTTAAGTAGAAATTCATGAAAATGAAATTTTAAAGATAAAGCTACAATTGCTTAGGCTTTATCACTAAAACTAGTGTTCAAGTATCCCCCTGAGTAACAGAATTCAATGAAAGAGCTGCTAAGTAAAATAAGTTAGAATGTGGGGCTTTACCTTGCATTTCTGCTTGGAATTTATGAGTCTGCACTTTTGGGAAAGGTATTGAACGCAAGAGCATTTTCTCATGTATGAAAGAGCGTTCTTTTGATACTGTGTGATTACCACAGACAAGGAATATAGCATTTAGCACAGTGAGAGGACTACTGTGTATACTCAATAAGTTTATTAAAAGAAATAGAAATCCAGATGTGGCATATTTGAAAGTTTGGTGGATCTTTGCTTCTCTTTTGTGGCATTGTGAGTTTAAAAAGATGGATCCATGCAAACAATATGAATCAGAGTTCTGAAAATGCGAACTCCTATGCATATCAGGAGGTGAACAATTGTGTCAGGAATGCAACAGAAAGTTACAAACTTCTCATGTATTTGCTTTTTAGGAAGTTGTCTAAGTTTTAGCAGTTATGAATCTGGGATGGCACATTTAAGATAAGTTTCATGAAACACTTTAAGGTAGAGAGCCATAATAGTGAAGCATGAAGTTGCATTCCAGTGTTAAAATCCAGCAGAACGGCTTTGAAGGCCGTTCTTTTTCACAGCATGATTAACCATGTTTCTTATAAAAGACAGCAGTGAATTGAAACTGAACAGCAAACTGTGTTCTCACCATCTGTCTCAGAAGAAGAACAATATAGGAGGGGCTGTCATTCAGGCTGCTTGGGAAAGAGAACCATTTATAAGTCTTTCCAACCCTGATTGAACACACTGTACTGCCTTGGACCCAAACTGTTAAAAATACCTCCTCAAGTTTTTTCGAGGGTTAGCTTATCAATAAGACTTCAACTGTCAAATTTAACTGCTTACTGATAGTTCAGGTTGCTTTATTAGATTGGATTTACTAAAATGCTGAAGATTAGAAACCCCCTTCTGTCTCCCTTGTGTTTGAATTTCCTCTCACAGATTGTCAAAATTTGGAAGTGGGTGGCTACTCAAATGATCAGTAAATAGAAACTGTGGTCTCTGCTAACCTGGTCATTTTTAAAAAGGCACATCTCTAGCAGCCATCAGAATTTAAACTGTAAGAATAATTGCATGTGTTTGAAAATTCTAAGACAAACCAACAAAGTATCTATTTTTAGCACAAAGATGTCCTTATATTTTAGAAACTGAAGCAGAGTAAAATGAAAAGTCCGTCTACCCCACATTTCCTCTGCCAGCCTCACCAGCAGGCAGTCAAGGTTTCAGTTTGCTGGTCCACTTCTGACTACACACAAAGATCTTTCCTAACAGGTAAAGTATTTGATACATTTTTCCATTCTGGCAATAAGAGTGGTGGCCTTTTTAGGTCAGATATATAAGTCTACGTTATGGATGGCACACAGTGCCTGCTTTTAGAAACTGATTGCTGCTTTGTCCTTGCTTACCCTACAGCAGGAAGATGTTCTGTCCAAACAGGCATTACTCTGCTCAGTGACCTTTGCTTAACATTGCTCTCTTTGTAACTTCACAACATGTCTACAACCTCAGATGAAACTAGGTTTAGCATCTATTCGGTAATTCCTTCAGCCATGGATTTTTAAATCTAAAGCAATGCAGAAGAGCTCTGCTTTGGTGCCAGTACTAGGGAACTATTTCATGAGGAGACATAATTTGACTTAGAATACTTCCACCTTCTTGTAACAGTGTGCCGTATTTTAACAGAGTTCCCATGTATTATGCAAATGAAATGCTTTGCAGACTTGTCACAGATGGCATTTGGAAGAACCTATTGGATGATCACTCCTTGCCTGCTTCTCAGAACGAGAAACTTGATGTGCCTACCCATAATCCCTAAATTGAGGGGCATAAGCCTTAGAATAAAGAAACTCTTTTTTTTAAATTTATTTTTTTAAAAACTTCTTTTAAATAATGACACAGCAGGGAAAAGAGGAAGAAGAGAGTCCTTATGGTCTGGATGTGTCCTCCACATTTGTGCTGTTGGAATTCCCAGTAAGGCCTAATGAGAGATGATTTGGCTAGCAGTGTGGAGCCCTCCTGAATGGACTAACGCCATTTCCATAGGTGGGCATTATTTTTCGCAAATGTAGTTGGTATAAAAGTGACTCTACCCTCATGCTTTCTCTTTTGCACTCACTCACTGCCCTTTCACTTGCCAACATGTTAGAATGAGATGAAGGCCCTCACCTGATGTAACCTCCATGACAACTCAAATGGTCAACATGAGCTGAATGCATTTATTTTTTGCACTAACTACCCAGTTCGTTGTATTCTGTTATAGCAACAGAATACAGACTAAGCCTCTAGAGACTACAATGGGTGATAGAAAATTACAGCCAGTATTTAGGTTTTTCTTTGGTTGTTTTTAATGTATTATAGTAGAAGATCTTTTTTTCTTTTCTGATGCAAGGTTTCACTACGCTCAGGCTGAAGTTGAACTCACTTTGTAGCCTAGGCCAACCCTGAACTTTCAGTGATCTTTCTGCCTCAGCCTCCCAAGCTGGAATTACAGGTGTGCACCATCATATCTAGTGTGAAAGAAATACTGCCATCAATCTCCCTCAAAATATTGCCCCTCACTTGGAATACACGTTCTCGCTCTTGCCACTTTCTGAAGCAGTTCTGGAAATTCTCTTTCATGTTTTCATGAAGGGTAATAAAAAGTACAGTGAATGCTGCTGCCAAATGCTGTCCAATAGAAAGGCAGCTTACAAAAACATTATGGTGCATCCTCATCCATCTTAGTCATTGGATCCAGCACTGTGTGACTTCTGGCTCTTTTCCTAAGGCAAAATGACCATGAGAGAGAAATGTTTTGAATCAAGTCAGGACATCAAAGCAGCCAAGAGAGTGCAACTAAAGACACCAAAAGGGACTTTCAGAACTGCCTCGAAAAGTGGCAAGGAAAATGGGATAAAGTACATGGAAATTACTTTTAAGGGAATTAATGGCAATGTCTCTTTCACTACAGTAATTTTTTTTAAAAAAGTTAAAAATTCACTGTATTTTTAGATCATACCTTGTAAGCCTCTATGTAATGCCTAGGAGAGAAAGTTTTACTATATTATAACTTAATGAGAATTTCATGACCCCAGAACTCAGTTTAGTATTGTTATTTACGACATATTAACTACAATGCTGGGAGCTAAATGGAAGGGGAAGGAAGATAAACATGCTTGAGAAACTTGTGTCTATTTCCTATAGAGTTGAATATTCCTCATTAGCAAAACTGCAGATCAAATTCTCCAATCTCAGGGCTTTTCAGGTCTCTGCAGATCAACTTTGGACACCCTTTATCCCTACTCCACTCTGCGTGTTTCCTGGACAAAATTTCCAGTTGCAGAAGCCATTTACATTGTGTGCAGCCAGCTCATAGCTATCTGACCTCTATTTTCTGAAGGTGGAGACTTTCACCTATTTGCATTTATTACTCCTATCTCTAAGCCTAGTTGCCATTAGTAGCTCCACAGAGTTGATCTTTGTTATTTAGTGAGCCCCTCCATTTTGTTCAGTGAATTCAATTTAACAGAAAGCACTCTAATTACCCTAACCCAGGTTGAAATGGAATTGTTGACAGGACACAAAGAAATCACACAGGAATCGTGGCTGAAAATCCTGTGGTGCCATGGGAGAGGAGACCAGAAAGTATATCTGGTTTAGATTTCCCTGGAAGATTCAATAGACTCAGAGTCCACAAACTCCATGCCATTACATTGTGTTCATTATGCTGCAGCAGGCTTAATTTTTGACCTTCTGACCGATAGACAATATTTCCCAAACCCAGATTTCATGGAGAAAATCCGTTGACCTACCTGCTTGATCTTTTCCCAGTATTTCCTAAGTCAGAGACAGTTCATGTTGGACCTTCTGAGTCAGGTATATACTGATTTTGTGAAATGCAATTGGATTGTGTTGAGGGAAATGTACGAAGAAAGAGTTAGACACTCTTGGAGTATCAGTGACAGGTAGCTTGAGAAGGAAATGTGGGTGTATCCTTAAGATAAGGCAGTCACATTTGTCCCCAGGGAAATTTCTGGAATAGCTAATGTGGTATTTCAGGAAAGGTATCTTTTAGAAAAGGCTAAAGATGAGCAGATTTGTTCTGACTTATCTTCAAGTCATATTGAATAAGCATTTCTTATTTTGTCCAGGGTCGTCTATTCTTGACAGGACCTGTAGAATACTTACACATGACATGTGTCTGACCTATGTGCATGTTTGTGTATGTATGTGCATAAAGGGAGAGAAAAGAGTACACCCATGGGCAAGTGTATGAACATGCAGTGGGAACAGGAGAAGTGGTATAAATTTTCAGTGCTATAGGAGACCTTAGAGGTCCTCCAGCCCAACCCCTACATTTCACAGATGAAGAAATCCAGTCTCATAAAACTTATGTGTCTAGCTTAAGGGCACACAGCTATTAAGTGGCAGAACAGAGACTTGAGTCCCAATCCAATGCACTTTATAACCCAGTTAAATTATATTTTTGTCTCTAGAAAGCAAGTCTTTATTAATTTAAACAGGCCCATATATATATCATACTTTGTCACTGCATGGTCAGCTTATTACTTTTAGGCTGTGGTTTGAAGATCATCATCCTTTGCAAAGGGCTGTTTGACTATTGATTTAAGTCAATCCCACTCCTTGCCCTCCTCTGTTTTCCATTAAATCATTATATTTATGGTTTTATAGAATTTATTCCTATCTTGAATCACTGTGTCTATGTATCTCTTCATCTTTCTCCTCAACCAAAATATGCATTTCTTTGAAGGGAAAGATTATTTCTCTTCATAGGCACATCTGCAACTCTTCTAATCCTGCCCATTACACAGTTATCATACACAAAATTAGTCATGTCAGTGTTCACTTAGTAAATTGATAAATGTATTAATCCACTAACAAACATAAGTACTGAAGCAGTATTTTTCAGAAAGCAAACTCCTTTGGCCTCCTAATTATTAAATTCATACAAAGTTTGATATCCCTGTGATATTACCATTCTCTAAAGAACCCCATCCATTCTGTATACTATGTCACAATTTTAAGCTAAGACAAGATCTGAAATTCACTGCAAAAGGAGCCAGCAACATCCAATTCAGAAGTGACACTACCTGTGTAAGTGTACTGCACACAGACTCTGTGTTCATGACAGAGAGAAAGCTGGGCTGGAGATGCTGCATCCCAAGTATCGCCTTTGTTTGTGGATGTTTCTGTGTTGCTCTGACAGTAAGAACTGTTCATTCTTATTCTGGCTCTCGGCAGCTCACAGCTCCTTCCTGTTAGTGTTCCTGGCAGGTTACTGATGGGGGCTGTTGTTTATTGCCCTATCTATCAAGTCCTATTTATTTTTAAAATAAACTTTAAGTATACTGTAAACTCCCTTCACAAACAGATTTTTCCTCCTCTTTTACACTTGACAAGCCTCTAAAAGGAATAGTAACTTTGTCTCATAAATATTTGAGCCTGAGCGTTTTAGGAAAGAATTATACTTAAGACACTTAAGACAGGAAGGGTCCATGCCTAAATCTTTCCTTCCAACTGCTCATTTTCCCCTCCTCCTTTCCTGTATCAATTTTTCCCTTTTATCTCATTCTACCTCATTTGTATACGACCTCTTCCCCCTACCTACCCCAAGTCCATTTTAAGTTAAAACCATAGTTCATATCCTTCTTAAGTATTACTGCTTATTTAATAAATGACTTTTTTTTTAAAGTAAATGACTTTTTTAAAAGGCTAAAGGACTTACTATCCCCCTGCTCATCAAACCTCAGCATTTAAAAATCTCTTATTTGGTCTTCCATCATAGAAACTCACTATTCCAAGCAGCCATCCAACACAATCTGATAAGAAATAACATTGACATGGTACAAGATAAAAGATTCGGAGATTTGGATTCATGCTGACTTAAACTCAATTAAAAAACTATGACTTATTAGCTTACAGTCTGGAGGAAATCTCCTACCTTTTCATCCTACATTCTCTTACTGGCAAAGTAAAGAATAATAATATTTATTGGGGTAAATGTTCATTGTATTTTCTAAGTATTTCTAGCTCTCAACCTTCTGAACATATTATAATATTACTTTGCACGGTCCAGTGTAGACAAACAACGTGCTTTGGTTAATGGAATGTGACTAAAACTGATGTACTAGAGGTAGTGTGTATTTGCCAAGATTCATTCCTTCTGTGAGGCAAATGTGGAAGCGTGTTGCAAAACTTTCTATTGATTCACCATGGATGTGAGCTTGAGCTGTTGGGATCACTTGCTATTACAGCAAAACTTATTCTATCCTGACTGAAACACCTACTTGTCTAAGTTTTTGGAGGATGCATCACTATGTATGTAAGGTAGCAACATAGTTCTTCTTTATAACCAAGAAATAGTGGCTGCAATCACTGGGATCATTACTATCAGTTATCAGCATTGCTATTTCGTTAGATTTATGTGTTCTTATTATTCTATGTTTTCTTTTGACTTCTATTGTCTTATTGTGGTGCATATATTTATTTGCATTTCTGGTCCTTCATTAAATTATAAGATCTTTTTAGAACAATGTGCCCATTGGTTCTCACTGTGGCATACTCAATAGGTACAATATCTGTTTTAACTACTTGTTAATGTAGCATGAAAGTGGCAACAGAAATAAATGACTTTATTTAAAAACAATATGCAGACTATAGCTTACAACCATGATTTATCCTCTGTTCTTATTCACTTCTTCCCTTCTCCATTTCCATCTTTCAGTCCCAGATTTTTTCTTTCACTTGTGGATGTGATTGCTGCCACTGATATATTTTTTCCTCATAGATAGAAATAGCCACCAACAGCTCTATGTTTGTCCTGCAAAGGAAGTAAACTTCTCCCTTGTGTTCTTCTTGGTTAGTGTGAGCACACTTGGACCAGTTTCTCCCATCAGAGCATGAATATTCCTTACTGGTCAGACCTTAAGTTCTCTGTGATTAGAGAATAGTTTGAAGCAGTGTGATTGATGAGTCCTTTAGGACCTCCAGAGGGGAACATGGGAGAAAGTTGGAAGAATAGCAGATACAAAAAGGTGCTCATTGCACAGCTGTTTTCTCCTACATATGTTGAAAAATAAGGCAAACCCTAGAGAACCATCCTTAATAAATCTCCATTGCATAGTAGACTAGGTGCTTCAGAGACATCTCCATGGACATTCTTCCATGGGTTCAGAAACAAAAAGACTGATTGGAATTTCTGATGGTTGTATCTGAGAAGTAGGAAATAAATAAGGAAGACTTTAGTTTCTAGGCTCAGCTTCAGGTGAGTAAAGGTAAAATAGATTTAGCTGGTTAAAATTCATCCCCAAACTATGAGAGGGAAGCAGGAATATGGATAATCCCTAACTGACTTATAAGTATTTCTCTAGTGATTTGAGAACTCACAAAATATTACAAAAAGGTAATGCACAAAGCAATATGATGCTACATGAGTCAGGAACATCTGGAAATTATCCAAATGCCTCTCTGTGATCTGGGGAACATCTGTAAATTCCTAATATGGAAGATCATAATAAAGAAAAAAATCTTATTTTTGGTATTCCTGGCTATATAAGTTCTGCTAAAGGCCACTATTCGCTGCCATAGATATGTTGGCCACTCCAAGAGAGAGTCAGCATGATATACCAGGATCCTCTATTTTTACTTGGCTCAGAAAATTTGATGAAATTATACAAATCCCTGAAATCTAATATTTTTATGTGATAAAAATTGTGTAAGAGGAGGGGGTGGAAGAGAAGTTTGGAAAATGTGGTGACAGATGGCAAGTGGGCTCAGGCACATAGTGTTCCTATATATAGGGGAGGGGACAATCTGGTTAATCAAGGGGAGGGGAAGCATTTTTAAATTTAGATCCAAGTATTTTATATATTCAGCAACATCATTTACTGAAGCAGCCTAGCTGAGTAGAATTTTTAATTTTTTCTTGGGTGGGGGTGAGTTATATGATTTGTATTTTCAACAGCTTTTTGTATTATTTCATGATGCTTATATTTAAAAAGCAAATGGTATCTATCGGTTTGGTGTATGCCTTTTGAGAAAGGTCTGAGAGTATCTATTTCTAGAGAGAGTGTGTTCCAAGGAAATTCAAAGACCTTTCAAAGATCAGGATCATTAAATCTAATTTAGCACACAGAAAAATTAAAGTGCTCTCGATGAAGGTGATTCTGTAGCTTAGTGGAATGAACAATGGGCTGGCAGTGAGGAACCCTATGATAAAAGCCCAACATTAAGACTGTAGAACCAGATAGACAACGTTATCTTGTATAAGTCACTTCAGTCTTTCAGTCCTAATCTGTTTAATTGTAAGATGAGAGTTTGGATTAAATAATCTTTGGAAGGTCATTACTTTTATATTTCTATTGTCATAAGTAGTCTATTGAAGTTCTATTAATTGTTTGGTTGAGTTGTAAGTAACAGAAAGTCCAAATCAAATTGTCTTCACCACTAACAAAGATATCTAGCATTAACTGAAGTTTACAGGTTGACTTGTTCCAGCAAAGGACACTTTCCCCACTTTTCCATGGCATCAGTCTCATGCTAAAGTTAGGTCCCCTTCTAAGTGCCTGCTGATGACTCCTGGCTCATGATGTTCTTTCAAGGTTGGACAAAAAGAGAAAATCACTTCCTGAAGCTATCTTAGACACATAAAAGATGTCTCTCCTAGCGATCCCTGAAAATGTGTGCTTGCAGATACTTGGCCCAAGCTGACTTTTTCACCTCTATGATCACAGCCAGGGAAAATTTCTGTCTTGAGTCATAAAAGAGACTCCTAGAATCATGGTTAGCTCAGTAAGATGACTGGGTTCAGAGGACTGAAGCCCAATGTGTGTAAGGTAGGCAATCTGAAAATGTACTATCTGTTCCTTAGAACTCTAATGTTCCAGTTAATCTGTGCAGTTGAATAGGAACTAGAAAAAACTTTTAATGAAATAGAGGTTTTTATATGAACAATATTATCATACCAAGCACATAGTAAGCATTCAATAAAGATGCCTGAATTAGGCTAACCTGAAATCTGTTAAGCATGTAAGACGTGCCTTTAGTTGGCAAATAATTAACAAGACATTGCAGGTATTTCTGGTGTTGCTATAGTGATAAAAGACCTACCACAGTAAGTTTTCATTTTAGTGCAGTGGTTTTCAAACTTGGCTACAAACTGGAATCACCTAGGGAGCTTTGAAAAATGCTGTTGCCTGAGTCCCACCTCCAGAGTTCCTGATTTACTTGATCTAGCATGGGGCCTTAGCATTTACAATTTTAAGAATTAGTTAGATTACTGTAATTCTTTACCAAGGATGTGGACCTCTAGTTTAGGGGATCTGAGTGTGAGAGAGTTCAAATTGATTCTTTTCTCTTGTTTAGTAATGTTCAGGGTTTCCTTGGAAGGCCCCTTTACAATACTCTTGTCTGAACTGCTAGATTCTCCTCTCTCAGATGGGACTCCTAGAGGTAACACATGCTCTCCATTGCAGAATGAGAAAAAAGAAACTCGAATGTGAGGGTGGAAGCCAAGAGTGGCAAGGCCTACTATCAATATGGTGTGTTTGAAGAAAGGAACAAAGTGGTGGTGAAGAGAAAACAAGGAGTGATGCAAAAAGCCTGTCCCTCTGGCAATGGGATGTGGTTGGCAAAGCACATTCAGGCACTGTCAGACTCAGATTCCCACACAGCCACCCATACACATGCAGACACATCATCTGAAATTCTTCCTGGCCTCCCCCTGCCCAGCCTACTGCCAACCACTCACTTGCTTAGAATCTTGCTGCAAATTCATAAAATGTCTAAAACATGAATAAATGGGAAGTGACTGTGTTCATTCATTCACACATTCATTTATTCGCATATTATGTATATTTTAATTGAGCCCCTACTATGTGCCAGGGATCTTACCAGAAGGTCAGTGAATAGTGATGTATGAAACAGAAGCTTATAACTTGCTCAAAAGCCCTGAACCTGGAAAGCACTTAGAGTGTTTGAAACTGGACAGTGATTAACTTTGTAAGTTATTAAGTTCTAATCTCTGCACTTTGTTTAATGCATGATTTTTGAGTGAGTGAAAACCTGAATGAATTAGTAATAGAAGACTGGATGATTGTAGCATGGTGACTATGGGGTTGGGCAGGGAGGAGTGACATGATATTAGGTTGAAAATATGCATGTCTGTTAATTTATATTGGTTCTTATGGTCTGTGGTATTAAAGTAAGCAGGCAATATAGTCTGTGCACTGGGAAAACAATTCAAGTTCTTAAGCAAGGAATGATAGAATTAGAGAAAGTCTGAAGGAAACCAGAATGCTAAATTGCCATTTGGGCAAAGAGTAGGGTGAAAGAATGTTCTAGAAAAACACAAACACCTGACATACAAAACATTTAATAAAGAAGAGTATAATGTGTTTGAGGAATGGAAAGGCTTGATGATTTGGCAAAGATCTGGATATAAAAGCCTACCGGGGAGACAAGGAATAGATAAAGGTGGAGAGTAGTAGACCTTGTATCAGCAACTGGTACCGAATCTTTTGGGCATGTAGCAGAGGGGAGTTTACCTGAGACATGGAGGTCAAGGAATGTTCCCTAGAGAATAACATGTAAGCACCAAATCTAGAAAACTGAGTTGAGTTAGCAAAAAAAGAAAGGGAAATAGTAGGTAGAAATGGAGGAAGGAGCAAGGATGATGCAGATGGAGTTGAATTTTCACAAGTGTGGAGAAGTGAGAGATCATCTCAAAGTTCTAGGCAACATCTTAATTACAGCACAGATACTGAATTTAACTTTAAAATTACAAAAACTTATAGAGTGTCAGGCACACTTGTACTCATCTCACAATGATCCCTTGAATTAAGCATCAGTGAGATGACTTAGATGAAGGGAAGAGCATAGGATCTAAGAGTAGATATGAGACTCAAAAAGAACCAAGCATCCTTTGTCTTATTTCTGACATTACATTGCCTTACTGATAAAGTCCAAAAACAATAAAAGAAGAAAAAAACCAAAGAGATATGGATATATATACATATATATACATATATATTATATATATATATATTATTTCTTGAAATTGTCTCCAATAATTAAAATAAAAACTTGATACAAGAAAATGGTAATCAGCCATATAGTTGTAAAACAGAACCTAAAACAGAAATTTATTTGAAGGCAGATCAGATATAAATACAGGGAGCCAAGAAAAAGAATGGGATTGAGGCTCACACCAAGAAAGGAGGTTTAAATTTTTTATCGTAGTTAACTGTAGGTGTCATATCAGAGTCCATAGAAAACACTGAGTTTGTTAGTTTTATCTTGAACAGTAAGAAATTTACTGCATATAAAGTAATATCAATCACAATTTATTAAAAAGTAGAAATGGAATATTTGGAAAAACAAAAGTACTTTAGATTGGTTAAGTATATAAAAAAGTAATTAATAGAATAGTTACTGATATGGAAAATATTGATTTGCAGGAAAAATCACAAAACATATGTTACAATCCAAATTTTTTCAAAAACAACAAAACAGACATATTTGGAATAGAATTAGGGTATATACACTTACTTATCAGTAATGGTAATTTTGCATGATAGATTATAGATGATTTTTAAATGTTTTCATTTGACGTTTCACTTTCCTATGTAACAAATGCAAGTATATAAATATTATAAGTAGGAAAAAAGGATAAAAATATAAAAGTATTTTGTCAAAGTATATGAAAGCTTTGTTCACCTTAGACTATGTCTTCAATATTTGTTTCCTTTTTTATCATGCTAATTTTTTATTGTGTATTCCCTTACCCCATATATCTCCTTTAGAACAAACTGGTATCTTTCTTAATCTAAAATGAGACATGACTGCACTTGTAAGCCTCACAACGTGATTTTTTTCCTCTTGGCCGAGTGAATGGCTCAGGGAGAGGCAGGTGACTCAAGTGACATCAAGTTAATGAGATACAAAAAGTTTGGATCAAGGAGGCCAGGAAAGAATAATCTTCCTTAAATCAGAGAGCTTCTCAAAACAACCCTTTCTTTTATCATTACTTATTTAATTTATATGGCTACATTTAAATTTAAGTGCCCACTGTGTTGGAAAACACAGCTCTAGGATATATCAGCAAAGTTAAGAAAAACAAAGCCCATCACATGGAATAATTTTCAGAAAGCCTGAAAAAAAGCTCTTGAATTACTTGATAGTAACTGCTATTGTTTGAATGTCTCCGCCAAAATGCATACTGTGAACGAGCAAAGACACAGCGCAGATACCTATTAGCAATCAGCTTTTACCTGAGAAGCCTGCCTTAGAATAAACAGACACCTGGGAAGGAAAAGAGAGAACTGGTTAAGAATCCAGTTAAATCCTTGGTAGGTTATAACCGACTTGCCAATTCAAAACCACCTGGAGGCTAGCGCCATCTATGGGCTGTCAACCTCTAAGAAACCATACATACTATTTTCTCCAGTTAAAAACCATTTTTAGTGATTATTTCTGTTAATTGTAACCAAATGCATCCTAGCTCCGTCTCTCTCTGTTACCCAGATTTGAGACGGTTACTGTCTTACTTCATTTTCTCCCACTTTAACTGAACATTATGCACTTGGTAATTTACAACACATAAAGATTTACTCATCTCATGGTTCTAGAGGCTGGATCTAGAAGATCAAAGGACATTTACGTGGTGAGGGCCTCTCGCTGGTGGGGAATTTGCAGAATTCTGAGGTGTCACGGGCATTATGTGGGAAGAAGAGCACATAAAAGAGAAAGACTAGATTTTGTAACAGACAACTCAAAATAATCTACTAGTATGCTACTCCCAAATAGATTAACTCATTTGACCTAATCAACTCTTAAAAGTTTTAGCTCCAGTTCTTAATACAGAATCTCACAATGGAGATTAAATTTCAACATGAGTGTTGGTGGAGACACTCAAACCAAAGCAGTTACTATCAGGTAATTTGCAGATCTTTCTTCTAGCTTACTGAAAATTTTTTCATGTCACTAGTTTTGCTTTCCTTGACCTAACTGGTGCCTACCAGAGATATTTTCCAATGCAGTAATGTGACTGTTTAAATTAGTTAAAATTGCATAGTATTAAAAATTCAGTTTCTTGGTTGCTTTAGCCACACATCTCAAATGCCTAACAGCTGCGTGTGAATGGGGACTACCAAACTGAACACAGAAATACAAAATATCTTCAGTGATCCAGAAGTTCTACTGGATAGTGTTCTGAGATGAGAGAGAGAGAGAGAGAGAGAGAGAGAGAGAGAGAGAGAGAGAGAGAGAGAGAGAGAGAGAGAGAGAGAGAGAGAGAGAGAGAGAGAGAGAGAGAGAGGAGGGTGACGAAGGGAAGGGAAGAGGTGAGGAGAAGAAGTTATTAACTGGGGAAGATCTATTCTAACATCATTCAATGCTTGCTGTGCTCTTTAAGTAGGTCTCTTTCTTGCCCTTAGGCCTTCTGATTTCCTCCAAAAGAAAGAGGCTTAGAGGATTTTGAGGGTCATGTCTAGGACCAGTACAATGAAATTCTAAGTGTAGTGTTTTCTTTTGATTTTTAACATTTATAGGTGTTTCCATTCTTCAGGGCTCAGTTGCGAGCTCTACCATAAGATCATATTTGGTTATTAAATACTCAGAACCAGGGATGAACATCTAGAACAGTTTCATTTAAAAAATTCCAGCAAAAAATCTAACATAAATTTAGAGTATGTAGGCAGGAATTAAAACAATGTATGCACCAATTTCCTTTACTTAGTGTCATAGCAATAGATGAACCAGGACAAGGCAGTCACCCTGAATATGTGTCACTGCTTCATAAATGAATGTATTGGACACCAAGATTTAGCAAAAGCTTTTGGAAAGGGTCACAAAATCAACTCATTCCTGTAAAAAACAGTTCATTATGCATGCCATCCTGATGGCAAATTAGTATTTTATTCTTGATTCATTCATTATTATTCATTTATTCATTCAAACATTTCAGTGTATACTATATCCCAGACAGTATATTAGATTCTGAAGATGCAACAATGAACAAGATACTTGTTCTCCTTGTTCTCAGGGTCATTCTAGTAAGGAGCTAAATCAGACATTAAATAGGAAATGCCAGAAATGGCCGTTTACACGGTCTGTAGTTAGGCTACAGAGGTGATATCCCAGGGATTTTAAGAGTGAAAAACATACTAACCTGCTCTGTTTGAAGTGCTAGAGAAGACTTCTGAGGGACATTTTTCCTGTCCCATTCAGAAGGGACCCAAGAGAGAGAAAGTGTGTGTGCATAACAAATAAGGGAAGAGAATTAGAGAGGGGACAGCTCATGTAAAGCCTTGTAAGCCATGGTCACGAATTGGGACTGGGTTTCAAGCTAAATGGGAAATCATCAAAACAATAACAAGCATTACATGATCATCATGTGTCTCAAATATGTCCCCAGTGGCTACAGAATGGGGAAGACATAGGTGGGAAGTGTGCACTCCTAGGAAAGTGAAATAGTTAGGAAGACACTGTCTAACTAGTAAAAGGTAAGAAGCAATAGTAGCTGGGCCAGCGTGACTGAGCATAGAAGGAAATGATAGATGGAGATGAGGCAGAGGCAGGAAATAGAGTTAATGGGACATTCATGGGGAAGGAATGGATAAAGACTCAGTTCTAACCAAATTGTTGAGTGACTGAAGGGTCATTCATTAGATCAACCCGGTTTTGAGTGTCTGATCTCAGATTAACGATACAGCTTAGATTTTTATGTAACAAAGAAATCATGTTACTGCTTTTATTATAATTAAAGCCATTATTTTCATGACATTTATATAGTAGATACACATATTCATAAACCCGTGATAAGCGGAATGACTCAATGACTGCACAACCTGTAACAATGGGTCTCTATCGCAACAGTGTACTTACTGCTTTGGTAAGAGAGAACAAGTCAGTGCTGTTGTGATTTTAGCTTGTTCTCTGCCCTGAAAGGAGAATATCAAAATCTGAAGTGGAGAACAAAAGAAATGACCTTATTGTTTCTTTTCTTCTGCCTACAAGACAGATAAGCAATGAGGAATTATAGTTGATAAAGTAATTGTAGAGATAAGATGCTGGAGGTGAAAAATGAGACTTCTACATGAAGGTTATCTTTTCTTCTACCCTTGAAAAATCTCGTCTTTCATTTTATTTTCCGTATAGGCACTGAAAATTCCACTTTTCACATCCAGAATGAAGTTACAGAATTCAATATCAAATTTTAACAAATGCCTGGGTCTCTGACTGTGTACTCATTCTCTGTTACTACTGATGATTTTTATTCTTTTTAAAGAAGTGGCTGGGTATTTTTGCTTTTGTTATTGCCACTTTTATTTGTTTTCTCTTGAGTTTTGCTTTGTGTTTTTTTATCTTAGGTTTTAAAAAATATTTTTTACTTTTTTGTTTTTTTTTACTATTGCTGCTGGAGAGCTTGGAGTCAAAATGGTGCTTTCGTGTATCACTTGATGATTTTCATATTGTCTCCTCCTTTCATATCTGA
The DNA here is from genome assembly GCA_004027295.1 of Dolichotis patagonum. Taxonomy (NCBI): domain Eukaryota; kingdom Metazoa; phylum Chordata; class Mammalia; order Rodentia; family Caviidae; genus Dolichotis; species Dolichotis patagonum. The sequence goes on from PVJX010017998.1 coordinate 27,165, forward strand.
GTTATCTTATTTTACTAATTTGACCTTTTTGAATTACAATTTATATTCTCTTCCTACTATTGTTTTTCTAAAATTTGGCTGTGTGGAGCTTAGGATGTGGGAGTTAGAAGAAAATGAATCATAGTTCTTCAGCCCCCTTAGAAGTATAACATTAGTTCAATCATCTAATTTCTTTGAAATTTCTTTTCTCACGCTTAAAATAGAGACCACAGTAATATGGATTTATTAACACTTCTATAAACATTGGGGCACTACATGTAAAGGTCTAGCAAGAGCCTGGCACTAAGAAAGAGGTCCACCCATCCCAAATAATTTATATATTAGCATCACAGTCACTAATATCAATCAACTCATATTTTTTGTTATGCTTCATCTGCTCTATTTACGTTATCCTCTTCTTCCTCTTCACTTGAGTATACTTTGAAACAACAGAGGGTACTAAGGAATAAATAAGACAGTTTACATGCTTTACTTAGGTCTCAAAGATAAGACATACTAGTTAGAGATGCTATTGTATGCCTCACATGAGGCACATGCTAGCACTCTATGGTATACGGAATTTTAGTGGTCTTAGGAAAGAAAATATGCAACACATGTGATTTATGAAATTAGGCTTTGGGAGAAAGATGGGGTAGCATTGTTACTTAGCCAAGCAAAAAGGTATATTGTCTTCCCATCACTTGAGGTTTAAAGTAGACACTGTCAGCTGACTGATGGGTAGTCCAAATTACTGTAGAGAAAAGGAATAGGGCTTGAATGATATAGAATGCACACGAATTCTATATATGCGACCATATCAATGATCCTTGTATTTAATACCACCATTTTTATTAGCCAGTTGAAATGGAACAAGAAAAAAAATCTCAAAGCTGTGAAATCACAACCAAAATGTGTTATTTCAAAAAATACTTAGAACTGATTTAAATGGTGTGCATCTAAGCCACTTTGCATTGGACTGAAACTTGGCATGTTTCTTAGTCCAGATGCAATTTATTTAAATTGCTTTAGTTGTTTTTCAGTTTAGAAATATGCATAAAAATAAAATTTTGCCTGTTTCACATTTTTTCCTGCACATTTGTGAATCAAAGTTAGCCAATTTATTAATTGACTGGTTGCTATACTGAGCTAAGGACAACTATTTTCTTTCTTTCCTTCCTTTCTTTCTTTCTTTCTTTCTTTCTTTCTTTCTTTCTTCTTTCTTTCTTTCTTTCTTTCTTTCTTTCTTTCTTTCTTTCTTTCTTTCTTTCTTTCTTTTTCTCTTTCTTTTTCTGTTTTTCTTTCTTTTTTTCTTTTCCCAATTTTTCATTGAACCCAGAGCCTGCAGTGTGTTAGACAAAAAGTACCACTGAACTAAATTCCAAAACCTCAACTCTTATTTCTCATAAGAAGGGATGAGAAGTAGTAATAAGGGAAATGAAAGAGTTTCTGTCTTTGAGTAAATGCATGATGACGCTTGTGGCTAGATTCAGGATTCAGGTCATTCCTAGGGTTTTCCACGTAATTTAATCATACCAAGTATATGTGAGGCTGTTTTTCATTTTTAAAGATTTTTATATTCATTTGGAGTGACAATCATACTCGACTACAGGAGAAGTTTTCCACCAAGACAATTGGACTTTTCTGTAATCCTGGTTTCCCTCAGACTCTAGAGTCTCTGCTCTACCATTGTTTTCTTCCTTCTAGTTTCTACTCTATTACACTGTCTCTCCTTGATTACCATACCTTTACTTCTTGTTATGCAGATAGTTTGCTGAATTTTCTTGGTTATTTTAGCACTCTGAATTTTTTTAACTTTATAGCCCCAATTACCTTCATGGCATCTTTCTCATTAATTAATATGAGTTTCTCCATGGGAGAAGTTCCAGTAAATAGGATTTTCTTTCTTTTTTGCACACACAAGTGTATATATATACACAAATTATACTGTATCTGAAATGCATGTGTTAGGAGTTTAGATTGCAGCATAACTTGAGCACCCAAATGCTTAAATTATCAGAAATTCATAAAACTAGTTGGCTAAAACAACAATGCTGTAGTCCTTTGCCTTTCATACTCTGTCCTGCCACTGTGCTGGCATGACAAAGTGGCAGAACAGAGTAGGAACATGGGCCATCATCAGCATGTATGTCCTAGCTTACAAGAACCCTGATAGGTTCCAGATGCAATAATCAGTACTTTGGATTTACTACTGCCCTGGTCAAAAATCCAAATAGACTTCTTCTGCAGTGGGCTCTTTAAAGATAAGAATTTTAATGTGTATACCACAGTCTTTTACAGTTTAGGGGAGTAAATGAATCATAACCCTTCAATTAAGAAATGTATAATAATAGGTGAAAGCCTTTACCAGTCAGGATAGATAAGGTTATGCTGCAAAAACAAGTAATTCAATTATTTGAATAACAAATTTTCTTATGCAGTATGTACAGTCAGTATGAGTTGGCAAGGGAGGAGGAAGCCTTCTGCTCATTTTAGTCATTCACTGATTCAGGCTAATCGTGCAGCTAGTCCATGTTCCAAAATAAAGAGAAATGTGTAATGATTTTTTTTTTCAGTATTGAGAATTGAACCCAGCGTCTTTGCATTGAACTATATCTTCAGATTTTTAATTTTTTTTTTTTTTGAGATAGTTCTTGCTGAGATGCTAAATTGCCTGAGATGGGCTAGATTGAAAGTCCTGGGAATACAGGTATGCACCACTACTCCTGGCTCAAAGGGAGATCTAGAGGCTTTCCTTCCACAATTAAATGCTCCTACCTCAAAATGATACCATTTGTTCTGCTGAAACCCCGTCAGAAATTTATGATCTACCTAACCATAAAGGGATCAGTATATGATCTTACTATGGTCAGAGGATGAAAGGCCCAACTTCTGAAAAGTGTGAAAGTAGTTTCTTTTGAGTTTGGAGCAGTAACTAAATGACTTTAAAGTTAAGCATTTTTTTAATCACTGGCAGAAATTCAGTGGACTGAAAAATACTTAGAAGAAAAAAATAGGATTTTATTGCTAGTCTTGCTTCAACACATATAGAATATCACTTAAGAACTATTTCTCCACTTTGGGATTTTTGTTTTTCATTTGAAGATATTTTCAACAATGCCCTTCTCAGTGTTTGAACATAAATCATGAGTTGATGCTCATTAAATTGAAGTGAATTGTAGTTAACTTGACCTAGAAATAAAACACATAATGGCTACTTTTTGAAAATGATAGTCTTTTAGCAACTGTGAATTTAATTTTAAGTCATTAGTGTACCAGAAAAAATAACAACTAATGATTGGGTAAGTTATCTTGCATACTTGTATATTTCAAATGCCTGAAGTAATATATGCCTCTTGAATAAATGAATAGTAATTTTTGTCACTGTCTTACTGTTAAAGAAATAAGAAAGTATAGTGGTAGACTTTTAAAAATTATTTTTTCCATTAAGTACTTTAACTCACTGTTTATGAGATGGACTCTTTGGCAAGGGGCACATGTGAATCCCTGGGGTTTATCCCCAAATGCAATCAGTCAATCAATAAGAGAATTGAGCTTTTAAGCCAGATCATATGGGCTTGGAATCTGCTTTATCTTTTAGTAGCTCAGTTATCTTGAACAAATTCTTTGGTCATTCTTTGTCTTATGTTTTCCATTGATGAGATGAAAATAATAATAATATCTATTTTATGGCTGTAGTAAAAAGGATTAAATTATACTTTATAAAACATAGTATAGGTACTAGGACATGGTAAAGGTTTGGTAAGCATTAGCTGCTGGTGTTGTGGTTATTATTTCTTGTATCTTGGTACTGCATGCTTAGTATAAGCTTTCTAAATATATACACTAAGACAATAGTAATGAACTACAGAAATGAAATACACAATCCCAAGTAGAAGTTTGGCTTTCTGAGTTTAGTTTTACAGTAACATGTACTGTGATTTTGAAATTTGTTTAGTGCTAACTTTTAATAAACAATTGGTATTGTTACAAAGATCTCAGTTTATTTTGTGCAATGTGACTAACCAGTGGGAAAGATGAGTAATGAGGACCTCCTTTTCTTTCACTTTGTGTAATATAAGAAAAGAGAATCGCTTCCAAAGATGCATGGTAGCATCAAACCTCCTTTATAATCTCTGCAAAAGACAAGAGAATAGCCTGAGAAATTTTGAAAAGTTTTTGAGACAGAAAATTATGAGAAATAGCTCAGTTCTGAAAATAATATTAAAGGCTATACAATATGATCGCAACAGTGAGGATCAATTTAGTCATGCTCTCTGTTCTCTTCCAAGAATCTGTCCCATAGTAGGTGCTTTACAAGTGGTATGTGAAGCAACTGAATGAGTATTTCAGAGAATCATCACTAGTACAATCTATAAATGAAAAGTAGGTCACCTCATATGCATCTTTGAAGTTTATATACAATCACACTATATTTCTAAAGGAAGAAGGGTTCAGTCTACAGTACTAGAAACAAGATTGACCTTCCAAGTGTTTCTTCTTCCCATCCCAGCATGTTATTTTAGGAAAAGCAAACTATTCAGAAACCAGAATCTTAAATATATTTATTCCTTGAATCTCAGTCTGATATTAAAAGTAACATATTAAACCTGTTAAAAAAAAACTTAGAAGGTTTTATGGGTTTAACAACATAAATGTCTTTATTGTATTCCAGATATATTCTATTTTCAGATTTAGCAGCCAAAATAACAAACAGAATTAAATTAGTATAAGCTAACAATATTTCTTGTTAACCTACTGACTAAAAGAACATTAAGAGGCAAGAAATGGCATATATTTCACTTTCCTATTTACTGTTAGAAGCCTAACACCTATTAACACTATCAATATTTTGCAAAGTATTTGCTTTTCTTTTGTTTCTCCTTTATTTACTGCTTTGGCAAATGAACAGCATCAGAAAATCCTCTAACATAAAACATCAGGCAATGCAGAGTTAAAGCACTGCTTGAGTTGTTGAAGAGTTAGGGGCAGATACTAGAATTCACAGTCACTGTAATAGAAGGTAATGTCACTTTAAGACATGTGATACTTTAGAGAGGAGGGATGTATTGAAACAGACTACTGCTACTTACAGCACCGTGTAGCAGCCCAGCTCTTACATATCCCTGCCTAACTCTGCCGTGAAGGCACGGGAGTGGGAATGGTCCACTGGCGACTGTAAACTGATTCTCATCAGGAAGCTGTACATTATCTCACCATCACTTCAAGTGGTAGGTCTCGTCAGGCAGAGGTGACGCCAGGAGATGATTTAAAGGTGAAAATGACAAGGTTTCCACCCCTCAAATGTTGGCTCCTTTTCTGACAATACGATCTGAATGAATCTGATATCTTCTTTACTGTGGAAATAGAATCATCGGAACAAAAAACATTTTTTTTTATTCCTGATAAAGAAGATTGTTGGAAAGCTCTTTCTTTAAAATCTCAAAACTGTGACATAGATGGATTTTAAAAAGTGTTAGATCTTTCCAATGAACACTAATAGAGTACTCTGCTCTTGGCTGGATTTTTCAGGTAAGAAGCATCTTTAAAGATTTAAGATCCAAAAAACAGATTTGAAATATATTTAGCTCTATCTAGAGAAATGTTCAAGGCTGAATATATTATTTTGGGGAAACCACTTATTAACATTGAGACTACCTTTCTGTAAAGAGAGTGAACAGAGAGAGTGATAGGCAAGAAGCTTAGAAGTACTGCTGAGAATTAAAGAAAGTTAAATGTAAAGAGAAAAAAGGAAAATGTAATGTCAAACACTGTAATCTTTTTGAGGGCTAAGATCTATGTGGGTAAAAAAAAACAAGCAAAAGAAGGCAGAGTCACTGGATAACAGTTAAGTTTTCATTGTGGTAGGATTTTTTTTTCAAGTTTTGATTAATTCCTAGTGCATTTTAGCAGAGATTCTCATGCAGGAAATGCATGCCAGTCACCTCTGTTTTGTCTTTCTGTAATTTGCAGGGTATTCTGAAAAGACCCTTAAATGCATTCATTGTAGGATTCACAGGAGGGTTGCTGCTATTTCTCCTCTGTGGAGGAGAATGATAGTTCTGAAAACAATGAGGCAAAGTCTGCTATATACAAAAGTAAACAATGGGCAGTGAAAGTAATTAGAAAGTGAGTGGTCCATCAGAATCACAGAGTACCAATGCACCATGCTGTTGAAATAATGTTTTCCTATTTTGCACTTAATTATAATTGTTGCCATTTACGTATTGTAGTCCTAAAACCCTCCATCTCACTTCTAAAACCCTCAAATTATCTTGTATCATGTGCACAAATATATGCATATAATGTATATTTTTGCTTTCTGAAGATCACAGGTTTTTTTAAGAGTGCCAATTTTGAATAAAGAAAGAGGCCACCCTGGAAGGTCAGTAGCACGTTTTCAATGTGTAGTTGCAGTTCCTAAAGGGTATCATTTGGCAGTGGAGACGAAAACAAGAAACAATCTTGGTTCCATAGCCCCCTTAACAGAAAAACATATAGTTAACCGGATTCTTGCATAGAAAATGCCTCCAATCACACTGGCTGAGTAAGGATGAAGCTTCAAGTTTGATTATTTGGCAATATGAAATGCAGCATAGGTGTTGTTTGAGAAATTGGACAATATGTCGCGCAGTTGAGCCTCTGTAGCTCCTAAGATTTTCATAGGTACAGATAAGAGCATTAAAGTTTCTCAGTGCCTGAGAAAAGGTATATGTTCACCCATAAATACATACACCACCTGTATATGCATATTCATCATTCCTATACAGCAAATGCCACAGTGCAATGTTAGGAGACAAAGCACTGTTGTAAATTACAGCTTGCTCTAGGATGATGCATAGAGCTTGCATATGAAACTCATTCTGGCTGAAGACAATTCTTTCTGATTTTAAGTCCAACCAGAAAGATCAGTTCTATTGGATGACAACATGCCTCTGAGAAATGATTACTTAGTTTAGAAGACAGCATTGTGATTAAAAATTCATGACTGTAGAATTAAAAAAATGAAACCCACTCTCTTCTTCCAGGCTTATGTCAGACTTGCAATGAAGTTAGAATGAACCAAAGTCTGCAGCTTTTCAGTTCCTGGGATAACTATAGTTTTCGGATCATTCTGTAAAATCGTATTTTTAGTTGGCATGCAATGTTTCCAACTGCCTAGTTAACAGAAACTTTCTGTATTTCGGCAATCCTTGGAGTTTTATTCTGCAGAGGTTTTTTTTTTTTTTTTTTTTTTTAATGCATCTATGATCTCCTAGAAAGGGTTTCCCCTCAGTTCCACTTCCTGGCATGACCTCTGCTGGCTCATTATTTCTCACCAGCCAAGTAGCAAAGGAACATGACTTCTGAGACCTCCCTTCCCTCATCAGTGAAGCTGACTGAGCTGGGAGTTTGAAACCAGGGGTGACCTTTTGTGTCTCATGTTCTCTTTAGAGAATGGCAATGGTCTCTGCGATGTCCTGGGTCCTGTACTTGTGGATAAGTGCTTGTGCAATGCTGCTGTGTCATGGGTCGCTTCAGCACACCTTCCAACAGCACCACCTGCACAGACCAGGTAAGTTCCGGGCTAGCTGACTGCAGCCTCCCCTACACTCACCCCTGTCTCTTTAACAGATGGCTGAATGCAAGTGACAGAAAGTGCTACAGTATGGGCAGCTTGCCTGTGAGTTTCAAGACATATTGTTGGCTAGGTGCTCTGGGGGCAGGGGTGTATACTAAAATGCCTCGGAGGTCTTTCTATTTCTCAAAAATGTGGGGTTCTCCAAGAAACACCTCCACAGACCTCAATAAATAGAAGTCATTTGTTGTTTTGCATGCTTTGGCCAGTAGCACAACATTCTACAAAAGGTGGTAGATAACTTGCAAGACTTGGGGAAATTGGAGGAGGGGGAGCATATTATCTTTGCATTCTACTCCTGGAATGTTGTTACCTAGAGTAGACACCAAAAGGTCAGTCTCAATGAGGTTAAGAATTTTGTGCAGATGTTAGTCTTGAAACTAACTTTAGAAGGGAGTTGTCAATGAAAAAGAAATTCAAAAGTGACTTACTATTTCTTGCGTGGTTTAATTTGCCTTTCTGTTCTTCTAGTAAGTTCAGTGACTTTTATTCCTCTCTTTATCTGTCTCGTTCTTTTTAAAAAATTCTTTTAATTTTTCTTCTCCTTTTTAGCAGTTTCAGGAACAAATTTCTTCTTGCCATTTTTTGGTTTGTTGTTCTAAATAGAATTTTTAGTTCAGGATTCATTTTGCTTTTGTCGTCTGCCCGTTTAAAGCATGTTTCTTCCTCTTCCCTGGCATCCCTCTTCAGTGTAGATTTTTCTCTCCTTTGCGCTGTGGTCCAGTTCTCTTATTCCTGTCCCTCCCACTTCGATTGTGCTCGCCTCCCCGGGAGGGTTTCCTTCCACGCTCCTTTGAAGCTTCCGTCCTGCATTCTTTCACTCCACTCCTCCCCCTCGCCCTCCCCGCTCCTGGTGGTCAAGTTCGGCCTCTGGGGACCAGTTGCGCACAGTTCCCAAAGATCCTCAGCTCTGGAGCGCTCAGGGCCCTCCAGCCCCGCTGCAAACCCCTCGCTCGCCTCCTGGTTTTCGTCCTGATTCCTCTTGCTGCCGGTCCGTGGTGTACGCCGTTTCTTCCTGGCTGCGGGGCAGGGCTGTACACCAGTCGGGGGCTCCATGGCACCGCCCTCGGAGCCACCTCTGGGCCCTTCTCGTAGCCTCCCGGGCTCAGCTTCCCGATGGGTTAGGCTCGGCGAGCGTGGTGCACCCCCGTCCCGGTCCCTCTCCGAGCGGCTGCAGGAGAAAGCGAACCCAACGGGGCTAGAAAGCAGGGGGCGGGCGGTCTGTGCAGGGACGGAGGTCGGGCCGCCCGGTCCCCAGCCACCTTCCTTCCCCTGCCCTGGGTCAGGGAACGAAGGCGAGGCAGTGCGGGTGCCCCTGCAGGTGGGCATGGAAACCGCGCTGTCTCTGCTGCTGGCTCATATTTCTGTGTCCTGTGTCCAGAGTCTGGCAAGGGAGAGGGAACACAAATGTGGATTTGGGGATCCCTGTGTCCCTACTTTACCTCCAGTCACTTAATCATCGATTGTTTTGTTCACCAAGAAATGTTCTGGCAGTCATACAAATACCGCGGGATATCTGCCTTCATTGGGTATCTCAACAATAAGAATTCATAATGAAAACACCAACTAATGCGGGTGGTTTAGACACTGCTTGCTGGTTAATTCACTAATTAGCTGAGTTCATATGAGAGTGGGTGTAAGGCCCAAGCCCTTAGCCCAGGAAGGGGACTTTCCGAGGAGGAGCTGGTTAACTTGAAGTTCCAAGGAGGTGCCAAAACCAATAGCTGTCCCTGGACGTCCAGTGGGTCTGATTTCCCCTCCAGCTCTCTGGCCACAGGAGGGGAAAATGACTAGGCCAAATAACCTCTTTCAGGAGGTGAATCATAGAATACTTATGTGACTTATAAAAACTTCTAAGATATGGAATGCATGGAGCTGAGAATCCATTCTGAGGGGAAGGAGAGGCGGAACGGGTGAGGACAGCAGAGCTTAGGGGTGACCCTGTTGCTCACCATGACATGACCTCGGCCCAGTGGCTTTTCTTTCCTGAGCTCATTTCTCCGTCTGGAGATGTGGTGAGGGTTAAATAAATTAACATCCAAGAAATTGTTTGCAAACTGTAAAATTCTTTGTAAATATAAGCAATCCCTGATGTCCCACTTAAGGGATGGCAATGTGAAAGACAGATGTTGATTGAGTGTAGTTTTAATCTACACGACTAGGGTGGAACACTTGTTTGTTTTTTGTTTTTTTCTCCTTTCTTGTTATTTTAAACCAGGTGTACATGGCTAAAACTCACTACTGGATGCTGTATGTCTTATTTTATCTCCTATGTGTGTAACTCTAAAACAGGCACACTTTGGTTTGCAAAAGTTTTCTTGTAGACTGTTTTTACTAATCAGTAATTATGATTATTGTGGATAATAAATAAACTTGTGTCTCTCTAGAAATTATTATTAAAATATTATATTTTAAAACTGAGACTCATACTGAGTTCTGACAAATTAAATTCTGTTTGTTTTTTCTGTTGTGTTTTAGAATTTACTTATTATTAACAGATGCATAGTCAAATTTTACTTTGGATATCCCAACAAACTGTAGCATTGAAAT